>CABFOV010003158.1:3225-70309 GCA_902141375.1 Timema poppense | reverse complement strand
GCTATTCTCCACGAGCACTATATTTCCCTTTCGAGTCCTTAAGACTACACACTTGTTTTTATGGCTACAACCAGGTTGTCTAGCCTTTTTCTAGGACTTAGTTGGGTCAATGTATTCAATGTGTTGAATCATTCTTGTTGCCACGCTTTGCGTGTGGTATTAGATTGGGTGGGTAAAGCGCGGAACTCCGCTTGTTTCTATATGGGGTCCGCGCGGATAATACTTTTTTCCTTTATGTCCATTTTAGGCACCTATTGACTGAGTATTAGTGTTGTATGAATTAAATTAGTGTTGTACCCCTGGGAGTGGGTCATTAAATACATGTACTAGTGAATTCTCTGGCAGTACCAATAGGGAAGGGATCGACCATAGTACTATTTGGTGTAGACACCTTTATGTTAGCCATCTAACAATGTAATCAACTAACCTTTCTATTGCTATTCATTATACAATGTTTCTTAAGGATTTTTCTTAAGTACTAATTAAGCAAGCTAGCTTAAATTATGTGTTAATAATACTATATATATGATTTCCAGTTAACTTTTGTTTATAATTACCTCATTGTTTTTCTTTTAGAATCACCTGACTGTAGTCTGGAGTCAGTCCAGCTGTTTTGTTATTGAACATTGCTCTTCAAGCCTACTGTATTTGATCTTGCCGCCTAGGACTATTGTTTGCCCGTGTTCGCAACAAGACAGCATTAATTTGGAACTTCTAACTTATGTTCTTGTATATCTATTGTAATCAAACATATATTTTATTTTTCTGTTATAATAAATCTATTGTTATCCTAATTATTGTATCTCTATGGTTAAAATAATTCCCTTGTTTACCTGTAAACTTTGGTGCAAACTGAACTACTTAAAATGTATAGTGTTTCTTGGCAGGCCCATGTTATAAACCTTTTTTTACAGAGTAAAGAAAAACTAAATTATTAAATTCAGAGTTTAACTTAATCTAAATCTAGTAAAAGTTTGTCTTCTTAACATGGCATGCCAACAACTTGAGAACTGGTTTCAATATACCATGCCTTGCCAAAACCAATTTCTGAGCTATTCCTTCCCTGTGTCCAATGTGCAAGTGGGCTTTAGCATTGGTGTCAATACATAAGAAACCAGTAGTGATTGAAAGAGATTAAACAAACTTTTATGTCTAGGAGAATAAAACTGTAAATTATTTCTCTTATCATGGTCAAATAATATTATTTTGCCATTTATTATACTTTTAATGTATTGTAATGTATACACATTTAAAATATAAAATTATTGTTCAATTTTATTTTATTTTAAATAAATTGTTGTATTTTCATTTTAAAAATGTGTCCCCCTCCCCACACGAAAGTAATTTCTGGGCACGTGCCCAATTGTTAGTAATAAAAAATAAAAAAAGTTGGACAACTGCTATGATAATAAACTTGAATCTGACAATGATGAAGAGAAGGTTCTATAGATGTCACAAGGTTTAAAATACTAATGTAATGATACAATCAGGCCATGTGTGGTTTAAATCTACTCAAGTACAGTACTTCAGTAGCATAGCAACACTTAAAGTACCCATGGTAAATCCTGATTTTGACTGCCAATATTGATTGAAAGTCACTAAAGTTTGGCCTTCTAGAAATGTCTTATTAATTTATTAATTATAAAGTTCATCTAGATGTTATCAAACACTTCCAATAATACTTCCTTATGCATTAATGTATAATACATCTTTATGTTACTAATCAATTAACTAATAATATAAACACAATTGTAATATTTTTACTTTCGCCTTTGTAGCAACTAGAGTTTTCAGTTTTCAAATAACGGGCTTCTATGAAAATCAGACCCTAGGTATTGAAATTATCCAGTTAAGAGGTTAAACACCTATAATCTGACATTATTAAGGGTCTCATCTATGGGCTAGATTAATGGGATGTGTAGTGTCCAAAAAAGCTTTTTTTTACACTTTCTGTGGTGTATAGTGTAAAAGAATGCAGAATGCTAATGGTTACTATAATCAACTGAGAGCTTGACTCTTATTAAGCAGTTGTTAAACAATTTTTTGAATGACAATTTATATATTAAAAGCCTAGTTTACATGGTTGAAGATATCATTAGGTTTTGTTAAATGTTCTTCATTCACTGTATGATATGGAACTCTTATGTGTAGTGTAACTATTAGTGTTTATTAGTAATAAAATCTATATAGGTTTTAGTTAAAAATATAAATGTAGTTTATTAGCTCCATTTGAATTTATTTATTTATTATGTAAGTACAAATCATAATATATTTGATACATCTTTAGACACAAGTTTTACAAAGAGCACTCAAATACATTCAAATTCCGAACTGTAACACACAGAGCTCAACAAAAACTTAGAACCAAGCATTCTGATTTCATAAAATATTCAAAATTACCTAAAATATCCTACATAAAAAACATAACAAGCATAATCAATACCTAACACAGCCGTCATTTTGGGCTTATTTTAAGAGAATATTGCACTTTATGGTGTCTTCTACACAGCCACATTTTTTTCTCCCAATGAAACCAAATTATGTTTAACATTACAGACATCCTGAAAGTATTTGTAGTCCAGTACAGTTATGAGTAAGGGAAGAAATAAATTTATACTCTAATATATGTGAAAACAATGTTTACCTTGAAATACAGTAGTCTTACCTTCACTGATTACACTATGGCTATGTTATAAGCTACACCATAGTGGAATCAAGCCAGTTAAGCTTTTTAGTTGTCACCTTTAAGGATAAATGATGAATACATTAATCTAAATAGCAAATGCTTCTATAAATTCACAATGAAAAGACTAATTAAAATGGCCACTTCTGACTTAGTAGTTCAATATAATAAAAATACATGGCCTTAGCTCACTCTTGCTTTAACATATGGATAGTACCTAAGAGTAGACTGACCATAAGTCCCGTTTTGAATGGCACAGTACTGCTTTTTTGCTATGTTTCGATTTCCCTGCCATTTCAGTAAAAATTCTACTTTTGAATTCTTTAAAATCTGCTTAAATATTGGTTAATCCTAACCTATTATTAAGTTTGCATCAATGGCTACTATTGTATGTATAATTTATTAACATATCCATCGATATAGGTGCAATGATCGAAATCGACAAATGCCCGGTCAATAAATATGTGTTGGGAACACTTGTGTGTCTTAAATGCTGTGTCAGTTCTGTAGTGTTAATTTTTGTTATGTGCGCTTGTTGGTTGCTAAGTTATTATTGGTATTGAAAGACTGAAATTTGTTGAGTAAAGAAAGTTTGTCTAAGAATATTCATGGTATGAGCATGATGAAATGCAGTCATCCTCTACACCAACATGAAGTTTTTTGTGGATTCTATGTGGAATTATTGTTCAATATTATTATGTACCTTTGTAAGATTTTTTTTTTTTTAAAGTCTTACTCTTTATGAACAAACCTCACCACCACTTCACACTCTCACACCCGTCCCGTTTTTCTCTCAAGGAATTATGGTCAGCCTAACTAAGAGTAAAGTTTTATTCAAACTTTCGTCGAAAATAAGAGAGTGGCGCAGTAATTTACACACTAGAAGAAACATAATATGTCAGCTCAAGATGCTTTGCAAGACAAAATACAAACAGATGATTAAAAACATATTTTATTTTTGAGTGGATAAACAAATTTTTAAGATTAACGTCATGGTGGATATTTTTCAAATTATTGTGTTGAGTAGTGAAATAAAACAGAACAGTAACAATACACACTCATTCCTTTGACTAATTATATTAAATCTCCTCACAAAAACCGTATTTACAGGTGTCAACTTGTATATCACTTTGTGCAAGCACAGTGATTGAGCCGGTTGGTGTTGAAATTTTAATATGGCTCCCAAACAATGTTGCACGAAAGTGAGAAAGCTGAAGCTATTTCAAACTACACCGAGCACACAATGCTGATTTCATGCAATTGTTTTGGATCTCATGACATAATGTTTCTGCAGTTTTTTGGAGAATGTATCAATTCAAAGTAAGGCTACTATCATGATTGATCTTCAAGGCTGAATACACTTCAATCATTAGAGAGTTGACATGTAAAGTCTAATGTCCAATATTTGAATCTCTGTCCAGAACACATTTTAAAAGGTTTTTATTTATATTGAACCATTAAAAAAAAGAGTCAGTTATTCGTTGTAATTTTAGGAACTAAGCTTTACAATACCACACAACCCAATTTTTATCATTTATTTAATATATTTTAAAGGTTTTAACACACTTTGTTTGGAAAATTTATTCTTTTTACGCAAAAATCAAATTCCCTTTAAAATGTATTTTGACCTTCAGCCATAAACTAAAACATTATTTAACTATTTGAAAACTTGTAGAGGTGTTGTGTAAATTAAAAACAATAGCCTACCCTAAATTAACCAATTTGAAGTTAATCATAGTATTTCCAATTTACAGCACCATTTGTTTCATTTTTAAAAACACAGAATTTAATTAAATATATAGTACATATACAAACCTAATTTTCTCTACAGTGTAAAACATACTTTATTATCCCAACCATAAAGTGCAACCTGCATTTGAGAGCTCACATGCTTGTTAAAAAAATAATGGCACCAAAATTTAAATACATAAAAATTTACTATAGACAACTAAAAATTCTATCACTTCTCCCATAAGCATTTGAACATATCTAGAGTTTTTCTCATATGATTAAATTTAGATTTTTACATTAAAATTAATCAAATTGCTGGCAGTTGAAGGGATTTTACCAACTTAATGCAACTAATTTTTTTGCTAACACATTTTAACAATGACCCTACAGTAAAACCCAGTTCACAAGGGCAATAGTTATGTTGATAAAAAAATTAATCTATGTATTAGATACAAATTACAAGACCTAACCGATTTTGTTAGGAATTTAGCACGTTAGTACAAAACAAATAACCAATACAGTAGGCTCTTGGTTAGTGGAGACATGAATTATCATTTTACCTATTATAAATGTTAATATTTTGTTTACTTTATATAGAATGGTACCAATTTTGGCCAAGGAGAGAATCTTTACAAATATTTATATTCTCCTACAACCACCTAAATTTAAGAATTAATATTTTAATTTATTGATTTTTTAAATAAATCTAGATTTTTATTAATATTCTAATGAGTTTTTATAATGTCTATAAATTGAGGTTATGAGGTATAGAGCACTAGGCTAAATCATGGTTTAAATTAGGAGGGATAGCCAGCACACTTACCTAGGTGATACTGGAGTAGAAATTGTTTAGATATAACACTAAAAAACACATAAACACATTGTTAAGGACAAGCTTTCACTGTCACAGACAGCTTCATCAGGTCGGGAGAGTAGACTGATTTCTTGGTTAAACTGTAAGGTTGACTGTCCACAGCTGACTGAAAGCTTGTCCTTAACAATGTGTTTATGTGTTTTTTAGTGTTATATCTAAACAATTTCTACTCCAGTATCACCTAGGTAAGTGTGCTGGCTATCCCTCCTAATTGAAACTATAATGTCTATAAGTATTATAAAAGGAGTTTTAAATGTTTTGTTTGTTAATACAGCCAACTTTTGATTGTCAGGTATAAGGATTATTGCTACATTTCTTATATTTCATATCAATTACTAAAGTTTATTTATGTTTACAGTTAATTTCATGAGACATTAAAAAAATTAACCAAGGACCCACTGTACTAAAAAAAGACTTTTACCCCATCATTAAGTCTAGATAAAACTTTCAAACAAGTCAAAGAACTTTGGACAAAGTTTGTTTTATACATGTGAATGCCAATTTTATTGTTTATTTCATAGAGGGCCTGAAAATATGACATTTGTATTTACAACATAGCTTATTAATAAAGTTAACTTCAACTAATTTGACCTTTGTTGAAAGGTCATGTAAGAAGACTAATATTTGGGGTATATGAAGGTTACTTTTGGAAGGCAAAGCAAAGTCAAAGAAAAGGTGTTTATTGTTGTCACATCACTACTTTTAAATTTTCCATTAAGTGCACCTACAATAGTAGCCCCATGACTTCTTTGGTGCTGACTGACAACTCACAGCTGAGGGCTTTGAAAAGTTACCAGACCAAATTATGTATCCCTATGCCGAACCAAATGATCTGCAAAAACCTGTGTTTAGTAGTTGTCACTTCTGACAGTCAAAATTTATGTATATACCTAAATGTTGACCGTCAAAAGTCAGCTATGATCTGTCAGGCAGCACCAAAGAAGCCATGGGGCTCCTGTAGGTAAAGAAAAAGATTTAGAGGGGGGAAAAAGCACACAATATTATTTTATGCCAACATATCTGAGTTTATCTATGCTTCCGTCAGAGATGTAATTTATTCACTCTTCTGTGTTGAAATAATATTTAGTAGTTGTTCTAAAAATGATTGCATTTTTTTTCTAAATTATGAGTTTAAATTGTAGTTTTAATGTAGCATAAATTATATCTATATGCGGGCTATCAAAATATCTTAATAATGCATAGTCAAATCCATAATGATATTAAATTTTAAGAATAGTAAATTTTAAGTTAAAAAAATTGTGACCTTTGCATAGGTTCTTCATTAAAGATTATTTTTTAACGTAAATGTTGACTTTACTTTTAGGTTGTAAACATAAATATTTTAATATATGTAATATAATCGTGTTCAAGTTTGAAAATTCTAATTTTTATTTGTTGCATGCCAAACTGGAAAGTTCAGAACGGTGTTTATACCCAACACTGTCATGATAATATCTAGTCTTGGTTATCGTACTCAACAACTTAAGCCTAAATTAAGTACCTATATATTACATTAGCTTTGAGTATAAATTGTGACTTATAAATTTTTAACTTAATCCTTTTAAGTGTCATCATTGCATATTTATTATATTTGGTGTGACAATGGTATTAAACTTTAGTATAAGAGTATAACAAGTATTATATAAGGTATTATTTATAAGCTTGGATCACATAATTTTACTTTTTAACAAACAATGTGTATTGTGATTGGAACTACAAACAGTAAAACAAAGCACAGAATTGTCAAACACTCCAAAATTAGTATATATCCTTAATATGAATGAGTTTTGTCAAGAATTATTACTTTTAAACCAGTTGTAATTTTTAATATTCTAGAGTGATGTCTGGACCGCTATTATGACCACAACATAAAATATTTTGTGATTGCTAACAGGGACCAAAAGTGATGACTGACAGCTTTGGGAGAGGAAAGTTCTTGTGAATAAAAACATTTCCCTAGTTGCACGCCCATTGTGCTTGGATTTGCGTACCAGGTTAAGTTAAATTGGATTATGTATTTTTAACTCTAATATGTCTGTTTTTATTGTTATTTGTTTTGTGAACAGCAAATAATAATAAAAATATCAGTGCATTACTCTAGAAAGATTTTCATAGAACATGAGATATGAGTGATTGTAATAAAATTACATTGTTTGACAGTCGAAAGGCAGAGATTACAATGTACACTTTAACAAATATAGGATATTAGTAATTTGTCCAACTCGCATCAGTGGGAGCATGGACTAAGGCGCTAAGCTTATTTAGGTTTTTACTATCCAAATTTGATGTTCTGAGGGTGTTTATCCCAAATTACATATTCTCTATAATCCACAAAAATACTGGAACATTTATCATATACCTTTTTTTAACCTATCCCATAAATGTTGATAACCCAGCTGGTTATCAAGACATATTTTATATGGGTCGGGCAATAAAATGTGAGTCACCAAGACTGGAAAGAGCCTTTATTAAGAGATTAAGGTTAGGTGTTGAATTGTAAAAAGTTTAAAGTTTATCTAAAAGATATTGATTTTGTAGTATATATCATATTGTCAATGAATTACACAAATAATTTATTCAGAATAAGTGGATCCTTAACTGATTAATCACTTTTAATTCAAGACTAAAAAAAATTCTGGCATATTCCAAGCTGCATTTTATTATTTAGCACAAAAAATATATATTTTTTAATCTTTTAATCCTTACCCTAATTCTACATGGCCAAAGGAGTAGGCGGAACCACTTTGCTCAGAAATAGTCTTTGTTTTGATATATAGTTGGAGCTGAGCATACTGATTGGGTTCTAGAATTCTTCAATCAAATTTAAATATTTGGTTTTATTTTTCTAGCACCTTGAAAACATTCTATTTTATTTCTGCTTAAACTTAAACAAAGTATTACTTAAGCCTTTTTTGACCCCCTGAAATCAACATAATTTGAAAAAGAAATAATGTTAGATTCGAATTAAACTCAACATCCAGCCAGTATAAACTTAAATAAATACAAAAGGTTTGATTTTTTATTTATTTAGTGAAATATTTAGTGTTATATTGTACTAGGGTAGCAAACACTCAAGCACAAAATATGTATCTGGCCTAGCTAGGTGGTGGCTATGTTTCCCTCATATTGTTTCTTTATTGGCCTCCTGCTCATGCTAAAGTATCAATCACTGTGGAGCATATTATAATTTCTATTTTACATATGTTTTTGTAGAAAGTTTTTGACCAAAATAATTTGTGTTTGGCCATATTTATTGTATATTATTTTTCCACCACCAACTAGTAACAGCAAGTGATTTTGTGTTATTGGTCATAATAATAGCAGTGCTGATCATTTTAACGCAAATGTTATGTCAAGACCTTAAAGAAGTTTTAATCTCATGCGCGTGTTTCTAAGTTACAATATGGCTGTGATTTACTGTTGTTGTTTTTTAATAAATCATATGCAAGTGTACCCTTAAAATAGCATACCCATGATTTGGAACAAATGCCTTTTAAATTTTTAATGTTAAATATAATATAAATATTATTTTAACACTTGATATAATGTATGGATGGCATAAATTTTTATTATATGACCTTAACAATACATTTACCTTCTTTCAATTTCAATATTTACAAACATCAACTAAACACATGTTGAAACATAAATTATGTATCCCTATCAGGTAATAACGTCTGGACAGTACAACTCATTAGGAAATATATTCCCAAATTAAATTGTATTTACAATCTATTATTTTAATCTTAAGGTTGTACAAATGATCATTGATTAGGATCAAATCTGTAATAATATCCATACACACAAGATTGAGGACAACATTTCTTTATCCACTTCTGTCAAAGAAAATTAAATTTAAAGAAATTGTAATTTCATAAAAAAAATTTAATGTTTTAGCTAATTTTTAGTCAATTTTTAATCCAAACTTCAAATGAAAAATAATATTTTTTTAGTTTCTATGTATATTTTGATTAAAATGTGTAGATTTCCTATCCCTAGTTACATTACAAATTCTATTTTATCTATATGGCACAGCACTAAGAAGGCAACTCTAGTGAGCTAGAACTCTTTAGAGTGTTGAAGAATATATTAATAACAGGCACTGCTCACTCTAATCAGTTCTACAAGGCAATACTTTTAAAAACTATATATATATTTTTTTAGAGATTAGAACGTAATCAAAAGAAATTTATGTACCTTAACTTTAGCCGATTACTATAACTTTGAAACCACCTGATTTTCCAGGACACTATGTAGCTTTTCCACCAGAAAAAACCCACAACAAACATGACTATTTGTGTCTTATGGTAAGTTTTTCTAAAAGAGTATTATTGTAAAACCTGTTTGGCTTTGCGGGTGGGAGGAACGAGGAGAAGTAACTAACTGTCTTAAGACCTTGTACTGAATTACAGTTATTTTAGTCTGCTATAGTGGTGTTATTTTTATTTATTTTTGTTAATAAAGGTTAAAATAAAATATAATACTTTCTGCTTGAAAATATTTTATTTTTAAACTGGCATTTTCCAAACAATCTGATTAGTTTAGTAATAATCAACAAAACTGTGTATGTGAATTAAATTGACATAAAAATGTGGCTATCCTATAAAGCATTTTTTAAATCTATAATTTGTTATGATTAATGATGGAATTTAAAGTATTAATGGATGTGCTTTTTAATATTTGTTTATATAGACACTTAACACAGGTGGTGTTATCGATGCATGGAACCACACTAATGAACTTGGTCTCTATTCAGTTGTAAAACACACCACAGCAAGACCAAAATGTTGACTTTACTATTTTTACAAACAATTACCAAGAAGGCAAGTAAGTAAAGGAGGAATAATTGAAGCAACTTTGGAATGATGAAGGCATTTTACTAAACTGACACAGACATATACTGGAAATGGATGATGGTGATGATGACCAAGAATGGTGGTTGGACAATATGCCTATATAAAACCTTGGTGTTTTGATGATTTTACTGAAAGCCAAGGCCTATACACGTGAAGTAAATACATAGAACCAAACAGATTTAACTTTATCAAAAATGCTGCTGCAATATATTTCTTCCAACAACATGTAAAAGAACAATTCTAAAAAGTAAAAAATACTTATACTATACTTTGCAAGACAAGGGCCTATTTTTTAAAGATTTTATTAAATAAATGTAGTTTAAAGTAACCAACAATCTCACAAGTCCATCATATGAGTTGTGAATGATCTTGAGTATGAGATGAGTATCTCAGTGGTTTAACACTGGTGCATTAAGACAAGGGTCCTGGGTTTGATTCCTCTCTCCAGGTGTCAATTTAAACTATATTTAATATGAATAAATATTTGTTGAGCTAAATGAATGGAAATATGATACAGTGTAGTGTATGATTTGTACGAGTACACAAAATAAAGCTATTTCAATAAAGGGCACCCTGCATCTTTCATTCAACCCAATTTTGAACTTTTTTGTAGCCAAAACCGTGTAACTATGATAATACATTAAACATTTTCAATAACCAAAACCTGTTTGTAAACCCTGACCTGATGTGTCATAGCTATGTAAATGCTCGATCTTATCTGGCCTAATAAAATTATATTTTAAACAATTTTCACACCAAGGTGAGATTGTTTTTTCTTAAATTATATTAAGACAAAAACTGTGAACTGAGTTGTATCTATGCTATTTTGAGACATTTGTTTTGATTTTTCAATGTTTTATTGTTGAGAAAAAGTAACTGAAAATGTGAGTGACACACTTTATTAGACATGGTTTGTTATATATACTCCATCCACGGTAGGAATTACTCTTTGAAAGGTCCTTTTCCCTATCAATATCCTACTATATAATAGACTTCTGGTAAGGAAAAAGGCCTTTCAGAAAACAATTCCTACCGTGAACAGACTTTAGTAGTAGAGTCCTGGAAGGTGCATATTTGGACGAGCTTAGACTAGTCTTTGGATAGCTTACTAAGCAAAACAGTGCCAAAAGTCTGAATTTACCCCCTTACCTTTTTCAAATATATCATTGATTGTAGCAGAACATAAAGGTTTTATTTTATTATTTAAAGTTGATAAAAATTGTATCTAGTTTGACATCATTGTATTATAGTACTAATATTAAAAAATGGGGATAGGGTCATAACACTGATGTGTCAATGTGCTAAAATGTATTAAAAATACTGGAAAAAGAGGATGAGGAATAGCATAAAGGGGAGTTGGCGGTAGGGGCAACATGGGTTCAAAGAGAAGAAGTAAACTAGAGATTTGATTTTTGCAACTAGGCAACTGATGGAGAAAAGATATTAATATGGAAAGAACCTGATAGTGGCAATCATGGAAGTGAAAATGCGTATGTTAGTAATGATAGTAGTATAGTGTTGAAAGAAATGGAGGAGGCAAGAGTAAAAATAGAACTGGAAATGAAAGTAAAGGGGATTATTTATTATTTATTTTGGCCTGGAATCTTATAATTTTAAATCCATCCCGTATTTACACAATGCCAAAGATTTTTTTGCTACCATACAATTTCAGTCTCATTTGGTTCGTCTCTGGTGTATTACTTCCCCGGTACCCTCCTCCGCTGGTTACCCCATCAGACATGGTTTCTCATCCCAGCCCAATGGTGCACCCAGCGGCGGCGAGCATCCCCCTATCCGCCCCCTGGGGAGGCGCCCTATCGGAGTTTGTGCTCAGTCTACTCTTAAGCACAAACCACTTCCTTTCTTGTCTTTCCTCTATTTCTACATACCCTGAAATTAAAGTAAAGGGGATGTAAAATCACAATGTGAGTTGTGTAGGGACAGATAAAGGGTGGTCGGAGCGGTTTCATCAAGTAAAAAGAGTCAATCCACTACTTTTTGTATTAGTAATCAAAATGGTGATGAATAGAGAGGCAAAGAAACTGGGTGAGGGAAAAATTAAAGCAATGATGTTTGTCGTTGACTTGATGGTATGGGAGGAAAAGGAAGAGGAAGTGCAGCAACAGTTACGGGAGTGAAACAAGCAAGTGAAAGAATGTGGAACGAGAATGAAGTGTTGGTAATGGCAAAGTTAATGAGACCTAGAAATGTTATACAGTTGGATGTATTAGCGCTGATATAATGAAAAGAGGGCAGCAGGGGGAGGGGTTTTACAAGTGCTTAAGAGACGTACACTGGAAAAAAGAAGTGCCTCTAAAATCTAAGCCAACTGTCACCAAGAGAAAAAGAATTAGAAAGAAGAAGTGTGGGCAAGAGTTGGGGTGTAGGGCCTACAAGAGATAGTAGAGGAAGCTAGAGCAAGATGATGGAAAAGGAAATGATTCCAAGAAGTACCATGTTGCTGAGGTATGCTGGAAAAACCCCGCAAGGGATACCTAGATGGAGATGGGAGAAGCAGGAGTTAGCAAGTGTTCAAGGAAGGGGAGAAGAATGGACAGACTAGAGTAAGAGAGGAGGAATGGGGAGCGACAGTTAAAAAAATCTGAAGCCTTTTACAAAACTAACCTAACCACATGCTGGGAGCAGTAAATGATGTTGATGTAGCAACTAGCCAATATTTCAATACTTACACACGATGAGGTAAAGTTTTGGAATGTTTTTTCCTTTACTTTTTTTTAACAATTTATTCTACCAGACATATATTCTAAACAAAATTCATTAGAAATATTTTTTTCAAATGTGAAAAATATGAACCAGTTAAATAACTTTGACAAAATGTTAAAGACTGCTAAACCAATATACTATACAATATTATAAAAACATATCTGACTGCTTCAAGTACCTATCTTAGTAGAAAAAATTTAATAATCAACATTCAACAATTGGCTACAAAAGTGAAAGTGACATTGACAATGTGAACAGACAAGTTCTGCCAAACACTACTAAAGTGGTGTTTCAGAGAATTACACTAAAATATAAATATCTAAAAATTATTATATAGAATACATCAATAATTATTTAATCTCATAGCTAGTTAAAAATATAAAAAGATTTTATTAATGTACTGGACTATATCATAGATATTTTAAATTTTTTCATAACAAGTTATTATATTTAATTCATTATTGACATGAGTGCGAGTTGTTTTTTTTATAGACATAATTAGGTTGTAAGCTGTAAAAGTTGGCACCACCTGCTTAAAGCCAAATAACTTGAGTGAAAGCATACATAATTTCTTTACCCTCAATGTTGGGCACGTGGACTAAATTTCAAGCTCATATAGTCTGGTTAGCTGGCAGCAGAAAGGTTAGGGTTTGAATTTAGGTCGGATATATTGAGGGTGGTTTTTCTTAAAGCTTTTACCACTCCCCTTCATGCAAATCTAAATCATACCTTCATGATTCCTACTCAATTAGTATAATTAAAATTGATGGATGGCTAATGAGATACAGAGAGAAATTATTAGCTTATTATAATAAAAGTTATCATGAAGCGGGCCCAAGTTTTAAATGAAAAAATAATGTCATAATTCTTTTTTTTTTTAACTATAAAGAGCTACATACAGTTTCAAAACTGTATAGTTAATCAACCTACTGTACTTTCTAATGAAAGTAGATTGTCATAGATCAAATCAGAATATATAACTATATAAGTAAAATGAGATGGAAGAAGAAAATTAATCTGAGTTAAAATAAAAATGGCATGCTTTTCATTAACAAGATTATATTTAAAAACAATGTAGATGGAGCATATAAGAATATATTCAATAAAAGGATTTGCAATTTATTCATTGAAAAAATTGACATTTTGTCATTTATAAAAAATATATCTGTGTAACTAAATGCACCATGCTATAAAATAAAACATTTAAGTATATGAATTTAATAACATATGCAAAGATACCATTTTAATATAAAAACTGACCTTTCTGCCACTTTTCCATCACTTCCCAAACCTAGGATGAAGCTCAGCACTGCCTGATCATTTAACTTTTTAGGTATAGTTTTAGTTGGGTCTTTAAATGAAGTACCAATTAGCAACTTAAATTAGTGGATCAAGATTCACACCTGAAAAAACTATTACTAAAAAAAAGTGCTACTAATGAATTAATCAATGGATGCAGACAAACACACACTAGATCCCAGCCTCCATGTTAAAATGTTTGTGTTCATTGGGAAAGCTTTAATCCTTCAATACAGGGATTACTACGTGCAGTCCCACCATCAAGAAGGCATTTTTAAAAACAGTTCACTTTAGTTACTAGAGAACAGAGAAAAAAATGCCTTCGTGTGTAATAAACTGACTTTCAAATAGCCAGGTTCAGCAAGCGGCTAAAACCCCCTTCCCATGAAACAACCCTCCAAATAAACCTACTTTGACTGCAAATTACAAAGATAAGCATAAAATACAATGGTTCTTTTTTTGTTCCAACGAATGTTTGCAAATTGTCTTCTTCAAATACCGTTGACTAATTACTTATCTGAAAAGGTTTGTTCATAAAGCGAAGTTAAGAAGGTGGTGATATGAGGGGTGGGGCAGGGAGTAGTGCTGGTACCTGAATTATTTTATTCGGACAACTATTGCTTTACTAAGACCAATTTAAAAGTGAGGTGATGCACTTTGAAGTGCTGTTATTACGAATAGCTCCAACTATCGTATTTACTCAAATGTAATGTGCACCTTTTTTTGGTCAAATCACGTCGCAGAAATTAGGGTGCACATTAGGTTTGATGATGTATTAGATTTGATTGCAAACTTGAAAAACACTGCTGATCATGCTGTAGTGTGTCCTCGCTAGCAGAAGCTGGCTACATGGTTTTGAAAGCCAAATGTATATAAATATATAAAAAAGAAACAACATGGAAGCTACTAATACAAAACAAATTCACAAGCATGGAGATAGTGTTCAGTGACAAAGAACAACTCTACATAGAATAATCAAGCAAGGGTCAGACCCAGAATGTTTGCTTGCGCTTCTCTGTAGTCAGTATAGGTCTAGCTGCAACCAGACTGTGACGTCATAGCCAAACATCCGTCTAATGAACTGACACCCTTTGAAGCTCGCATAAGCTAATGAGTTTCAATAAAAATAGAAACAAAAAGGTGATGAGAGATGTGTGTTTTAGGTTTTTTTCTCTCGTTAGTGTATTAGTAAAAGTTTACCAAAGAATGGTGTTTTTTTGTAAAATTGAATTCAAGAGTTGCCTGGTTTTGTGCTTTTCTTCTTGTTAGTGTATAAGAACTAATAAGTTTATCAAAGAATTATTTTTTTTCTTTATAAAATTGACCTCACCATAAAAACTCATTGTTGTAAAGAGTGTACTTTTTGCCAATGCACATTACATTTGCCAGCAAGCACATTTTTGGTATTAAGGTTTTGAAAATTGATATGTGCATTACATTTAAGTAAATACGGTAGCACTCCCCAGTGCTCAAGGACTCAACCCGGATCAAGCAACAAAGCGAAACTCCCGTAGGGCTGTGTGTTTGGTGTATACCTTGTCTGTGTCCATGGAAAAGGATAAGAAGGGTTGTTAGGAGGACATGCACCCACATCAGCATGGAGAAAAGATATGAAAACCACACTTTGCTTACCTTTGGTAGGGATTCAACCTCTGTGTCAACAAGACTGACAATTTTGTGGTTGTTAAATGTAATTAATAAAAAAAATATGAAAAGAGGCTTAGTATAATTCCTAGTCTGTGTCTGGTACATTTAAAGAGTTGGAAACATCACACAATTTTTTTTAATGATAAAGAGTTCAAGAAAAATTGTTTGATAAATAATAAATTTCACCAAAAATATGATTAGAGGGTTGATACCCTTTTAAAGTTTCAAAAATGATCTGATTGCAGATTTTCCAAATTCCAAAATATGCTTGCTTTTCCTTTGTATTTTATAAACAAAATCACACAATAAACAGATAAAACTATGGTATTTAATGGGTTATGCTAATCTATTTTGTATTTTGAAAACTATTGCAATATTTTTTTAAAAAACTGTGCCTTTTTAAACACTTTCCTGTTCTCTACCTAAATTCAATGATGTTTCCAGGTTTTCCAAGTGTATATTTATACTAGATAACATATGATGCTAGTTTAAGATCATACTTTTGTTTTCTATACACAACCAAAACCAATAATAATAATTATTATTATAACAACCATTGATAACATTTTATTTTTTAATTTTGTTTTAGAGGACAATGATAATATAGCCCAATATGAGATCATAGGAGATCATGACTATAGCCTCATAACCAATTGTTTATACAAAACAGCGCGTGAACTGAAGATTTTAATCATTTAGTTGAAGAAGCTATTTTTTTTTACACTAAGAACAATATAAAATATCTAATCCAAGCGAAAAATATAGGAAGAACAAGTTAAAAAAAAACTATAACCAAGCATTTACATGGAGTGAAAATGGAACACCACTTAAACAAGAAACCATCCTTAGCACAGCCAGTCAGGATCCAGCCTGTTTGAATAAGGTAAAAATTTATTGTGTCAATGAATTTGATTTCCTCGAGAACTAAACCAAAAAGTCAGTGTAGTCTTCACAGCTGTAAATCCTCAATGTTTGTGTATTATACTATACTAAAAAGAGCCAATGTTTATAGCATGCCAAAAGGACTTTAAATATGAAAAAAATAACATTATGATTAGAATATAATATTTTTAAATCTAGTTTATAGCAATATTTAATATCTAGAAATATAACTTCACTTTACAGTGAAATGACCAATATCTACTATACTACAGTATATTTATAAATACATTAATAAGTGCTATACTATGTATGAAATATTTACAAAACAAACTAAGCTCCTAATTATATCGACAGACTTTGTATGTCAGGGTGAAAAGACCCCAATTTTGCCAAAATAGACATGTCATGATAGAACAATAATCACAGATATGACACATGGAGTTATAAAAAATTTCAAAGTGGAATTTGTCTAATGACAAAACCAAGTGATTACCAATCTTAGACAAAAAAAAAAAGTTTTGGTTGAGTATGCCGTTTAAAAGATATAATAGAATATCTAGGTTGAAGAGCCATCTTTATGAAAACAATCACCTGCTTTAAAAGTACTTTAATTGGGTAATGGTTTATTTTTAGACCTTTGAAGAAGTTTGTCAAAATTTCAAAACCATTTAAAATCATATTCTATTTTCTTTCAATGTTTGGCCCTCTAAATAAGTTTTTGTCCTCTTCAAGCACCCTCCGGATCAAAAACATTCCAGTTGCATCAAGTTATTTTGTTTTAATTTCTAGTCACACAAAAAGTACAATTTTTTTTAAAAACAAATTAATCATTTAGAGAAAATAGTTAACAATAAAAAAAATAACACTACTAAAACTTTTTTGTAAATCACAACTAATTGAGAAGGAGAAAGAATGAGCACATTAGAACGAAAACAACACACACAAACATGAAAAATGTTTAAATCTTTATGACTAGTTTTTATTTCTACAGAAATCGCTTGGAAAATATTTTTATATTAAAACAAAATTTTAATGGTTTTTCAGTATTTTATGTGACAAGCCGTATTTTATTGTTATACATGACTTAAATCAATCACAGTCACACACACCTAAAAGGTTTAGTGCATTCACCTAAATGTATTAATTAGGTAAATACATTCATTTCCTATTATAAGCTAAGAAGGTACACAATCATTTGTAGTTCAAACAGTTATTTTAGGTACAATAAGTCAACTCTTTGTGAGCCGACATTTAGATTAAGTTGTTTGAAAAATCAACTTTCAAAAATGTGAACAAAGTCCCTAATTAAATTAAAATGAAAATAAAAATAATAATTATGTTTATATTTAGGAAACTAGCACAATAAATGTTAAATTTAATAACTACATAACTTCAAATGTTTGTAAGAAAACTATATTTTTAGCTAGCAGATAAAAAAAACTCACATAGCTTGCACTTTTCTTTACAAATTCATATCTGAAATTAAAACATATGATGTTAATTATGGTAGGTTGAACACACATTTTGTAAACAATGTAGTACTTTTTATCAAATTTTTTTACTAATAATTTAACAAATTAATGCACAAAATTTGTTTGTAAAAATAAACCTTTATATAATTATATTATAAAGATAGATAGAATTTTAAACGCTATGATTTTGATGTTATAGCTAAAATGATGGCATACACCATTAATTTTTAACAATGTAATTACTAATAGCACTCTCATCATGATTTTCATTGTTTATGAGTTTGAAATAAAACCAACTGGAAGAATAACAAATATTTAACAATTTCTGTTATTTGCATAATATTTTGTGTCTGTACATTTATTAGAAATGCTTTAATATTACTTTTAAAAAGTACCTTGTATAACGAGGTATACCAACATGATAACAATGACCCATTAAAAATAACCATATTTAAATTAACAAGCAGAAAATTAGAGAAACATAAAAATCGCTTTCAAATTAGGGTGTAAATGATAATATCACAAAAATAATGCTTTAGCAACCAAACTACACATGTAAGAATCAATAATTGTAAATAACTATGGTGAGCTTTGAAACAAGACATTTAAGATAAATGTTTGACAAACATACTAGAATGAGTTAAGATTGATGGGATGTTATTATTTAAAAATAAAAAATAATTTCCAATTATAGTTTGAATGACTAATATAGCACTCGTGATACATAACTGTTCCAACAGTTAAAAGATAAATACAGTAGCTAATTTGGTTCATTGTTATCATAAGAGCAAATATAGTAAAAATAGTTGTAATTAAAATATGATTCCAGGACATTTTGTGCTAATCCAAAACAGCTAAACTAAGTTGATACATGTAAGAGAACTAGGTAAACTTAAACTAATGGTATGTTTATATAAAACATTGTGACATTTAAATCCACATTTATTTAGTTTAGTTTTTCTTTTCATTCCTTTTTTTAATTATTTAAATGTTTTCTTAGTTACAAATTATTAACAAGTTGGAAGTGTAGAGGCACTAAACAGACTTACTAAATTTTCAACTCTAGTTAATAACATAGTATAAGCGTTCCATACCATATATAGATGTTATTTGAAGAACATTTATTTTTCAGCTCCACTTATATCTAATATATACTAAAACTTGTGAACTATGGCAACACAACTAGTCTTAAACAAACTTAAACCAGAAAGTATTAAGATGAGAGGAACTCAAGTACTTAAATAAAGGCTGCCTCCTTATTTAGCTATACTGCAAGAGTTCTTGTTTGTGATACAAATTATAAGCGTATTATAATATGTTATTTAAAAGTGTTCTTTCTCCCTCTTTGCAATATTCCAAACACTTTGTATGTAAAAATAAATCTAATTCTGCTTGAAAAGAGAAATTTTCTTGGCAGAGTAATTTGACAACAAGAAATTATAGCAATAAAAAAAAATAATTTGTGATGGATAAATTACAGCTTTAAATATGCATATATCATTTAAATGTATCATGTGTGACATACATATTTTGTGTGATTGATTAATGTGAACTTAAGGAATAATAATATTTATTTATAAGTATGAAGCAATGGGTAAGCCATGATAAACTTGAACTTAATATACAAATGATTTGGTATGTGTTAAGCACAAGGCAAGAGCGGACAAATTATTAAAATATTTATTCTGAAAGAAGATTGTTGTTTTCCCCCCAATTTTATTTTATGCCCCTAGCAGTGTTTTGCTAAACATTTTTCAGTGCCCAAGGAAAAATTAGAAACCCCCTTAAGTATTCAACATGGTAAAACAACATAAAAAACTTAATTACAAAAAAGTGAAACCATTTATATTTACCGAAAAAATACCTGGTTAATTGACAAAAATTAACAAAAGTACAAGATTTTCTCTTTTTATCACCGCGTCTTACTACCCGTTTGGGTTATACACACGCTAATGTGTAATGGTAGGGTGATTGTGAGATGAAATGGAGGACCTACAGTTTAACGTGGAATCCGAACCAAGCTGGAGGCCTGGCATTCCACACATTCACAAGTTGTGATTAATACACGTCTTGTCAGAGGTGAAGGAAGGGTTTGGCACTCAGATAAATCTGTGCCGGGACAGAGGATTGAGCCCCGGACCCTAGAATAGAGGTCAGACACCTTACCCCTAGACCACCAGATCACCTCATATAGTATTATAGTTCCTAAATGTAATTTACTCCTTTCATAACAATCATGCTCGAACTAAAAATCGCATTGAAGTGCGGTTTAAGGCATTCTTCATTGGACAACACACAAATTGGTGTAAGTTTAATAGTTTTTCATAGTTACGTTACCTTGAGCCCTTTAGAGAATGAAGGATTTTGATCGTCAAAAAAATTGAATTTGAGATTTTGATGGAAAAGTTGTTTTTTTGCGATGGCGTCTTAAAGGAGAATTACTTATGTACGTTAGAGGACAGAGTTGTTACTATTTTCTCAATGTTTATGCATTTCAGAAGCTCTTTGGTTCAATTTGATTATCTTTATACCATTTTGTTTCTGCAACGAAGTCTATTATTTCGTTTAACATATTCCTCGAGCTTTAAGTAAATATCTCAATTTTTAGGTAAAGGAGAAAGTTAATCTGTACAGTGCACAGTTAGCACTTAATTTTTTCAATTTTTTTCTAGTTTTTTTTTAAATATTGTAAATCATTTTCACTGGTATCAATTCCATTGTTTTATAAATCAAGAGACGTCTGGCTCAAGTTACATTATCTACCTAGGCTTGGTGTTATCCATGGAGTGATACGGACTTATAATAGGCTCTATCTATTTAACTTGAGGACTGTCTAACAACTATCTTTATTTTTCAAAATAATGTCGAAACCTGGATGTTTGTATAATCTATCACAAAGAGGACGTTGGGGGGGATTAGTTTGTTTTTTCTAAACATATAATTTTTAACTATAGCTTTTGACACCATGGATATTAGAGACTTCTCATAAATCGAAGGGTGAATAAGTTTCTTTGAAGGAAATGTAATCTCATTACCGTTGAGGAAGGATGGGAATACCATAGTGATAAATACTATTTGGAAAATCATTCCCTAATGTAGAAACATGTTTATTTTGTTTTAAGTAATTATGTATTTACATTCATTACGATGACAAATATACCAATCAAGATTATTATTTATTTAAAAAATTGGGTTCATCTTATTATTATTTTAGATCAGCTATGACGTTAAGAAAAAGTTGCTTAAATATAAATTTTACATTATTTACTCTAACAGATATTAAAAGCTTATTACATAATATTTAGAAAAATTAATTATATTTAAGTTGTGTGGCACAACAAAATCCTTGTATATAATGGTATTAAATATTAAGTTGTAAATTGATGAAGGACCAAAATTAAAAACATTGCAATTTTGTAAATAAATTAATTCTAACAGATTCAGGTAAGTTTATACTACATATATTTTTATAGGAATTGGTGATGGGCTGATACCCACTTTTATCGATTTCAATACCTTTCTCGATACTATCAATTTTTCTCCTTGATACTTGATACCCTATTCGATACCATTCAACATAAAATTAGATAAATCCTCATTTTGTAAGCATAGAAACTAGATCAAAAGAAAAATATTTAATTTCTTTCCGTGTGTCAAAATATGGAAACTAATCAATTAGGCTATTATTATTATTATTATTATTATTATTACTATTATTATTATTAGCACCGCGTCTTACTACCCGTTCGGGTTATACGCACTTACGCTAATGTGTAATGGTAGGGTGATTGTGAGATGAAATGGAGGACCTACAGTTTAACGTGGAATCCGAACCACGGTGGAGGCCTGGCATTCCCCACATTCAAGATTATATTAAAATCTACTTCATCTAATGATAATACGGTTAATTTGCTTGATGTCAGTACCTTTTACAATTAGATTTAGATGGCAATTTTAATAGGCCTAGTCCTGAATCTTTTAGAAAACTGCGCTACTTGGAAGTTTGTGGCGAAAAAAAAGTTTACATTGGTGAAAAACTGAAGGAAGCAAATATTATTGATCTTTCAATTTTGAATGAAATTTTTTTTAAAGTGTGAAATACAAAAACTTTGGCTTAGAAGACTATTGAATTCTGCGAGGTTATTGACAAACTAAATGGTCTAGCGTCATAGTTTATAAATATTGTAACTATTCATGTTAGGTTAGTGTATGGTCTCAGAAGTGTAGGTAAAGGCAGGACTGAAGGTAAAACTTTGTGTACTATAATAAATTTACCTCAACCTTCTGGCAATTTTTTCAAGTACAATAAAATCTTAGGTCAATGTGTAAAAAGTGTAAAATGACTATGTATAAATCTACACAGGAGGCAGTCAGTGAAAATGACAATAATATAAATATTGCTACCACATTAGATGGAAGCTGGTAAAAACTAGGTCTTACATAATTAAATAGAGTGGTAATTTATATCAGCAAACTTTAACTTCAATTTCCCAATAATGTGTTTTTTCCAACTTAAGGTACACTTATTTAAAAAAATGGTGCTAAGTATTTGAATGAAATTTTCAGGACTTGATTATGAACCTGTTCCAAATACAGTGAAACTATTTTTATTTATTTGAAGTTTACAAAATAAATTAAGAACTTATTAAAATTATTTTGTTGAAATAAAATAACTTAAAAAAAATCTTCATCACTCAATCGTAAAACATACAAGTTAAATGTTAGGTTCACTTTACTAACAAGGAGTTTAAACGTTACCATTAAAAATTTGGTAATAATATATTGAGTGGTTCTGGAGATAATGGTACCTCAATAATGGCGATTTAACATGGTGGGGTTAGGGAGGGACTGGTTCCCTTAAGTGAATTAAGTTTTTAGGCATCCACCTATATCCATTAAAATGAGTATCTCTCTCATATTAATACTTATTGCTTATGGACAGAGCTGTCTAAGTTAACACAAGCCACAAGATAAGAGGCTTTTAAAATATATTCTTGTAAGAACATGGTAGGGGGGTTTTAGAAAGAAAAAAAAGTCAATATTGATAAAATTTTAGTATTTTATCGATATTGATATTAAAAAAGACAGCTGCATATTACACGAGTTGACATATAAAAATAATATATGAAGGTACAGTAATTCTGGTAGATTTATTAATTGTCAGATACTGTTTTTCACATATTGTTGTAAATATGGATTAATGCATTTAGCCAAGTCCTTAAGTTTTATTTTTACTTGCCAAATTTGTATATCAACTATTATAGCTTTCCTACAGCATACTTTTAACTAATTTTATTTAAAAATTGATCGCCATTTTAGTTCTAGAACAGTTTAGGATACATACCAAATTAATATACAATTAAACCAGAGTATGAAGATTAGTTACTTTCAAGAAAAAATGGTAAGCCTTCAGAAACTTTAAATGGTGTAAAACAAAAACACAAAAATTGGAAATATTTTGTCAAATTATGAAATGTTTTGTTTCTGCAGTAAAACTGTATATTTTTTTTAGTATGTAAGCCTCTTCCATTTAATCTAATATTAATTTTAGCCATTAGGATCCTTTATTCATATATGTGGCAAAAAAGAATGTTAACAGCTAAAATTGCAGTTCCTCAGTCCATACTCACAACCTAGCTTCATTTAATGATCATGATCAGTAGAAAACAAACAGAGAGGGTTTATGGGAGACCATACAATTCCCTCACAGTTGTTTTGTGAACGTTGGCACAAAGTCTCCAAATGTGATGCCATTCAAGTCGAGTTGATCGTCCATGGTAGGCAGATCAATGAAGTCATAGTCCATATCCCCACCAGCGATGGCAGCACTGTGGTAGCTGAAGACAGAGACACAACGGCACATGTCACTTTTACCCCCTATTATTCTTGTTCTAAGCGCCAGGGAAATTTACAAATTGCTCTTATCTGGGAATATTTTTATGAGAAAAATTGCACGCATTCACTCCACATTTCAACAAAGTGTTGAATCAAAATCAATTTAAAGGGCCTTCTTTTATTTATTTATTTTCAATTAGTGTTTTATTTCTTAACACTTATGTTATCAATAACTAAATATGCCTCACTATGTTGGACTCTAAGCCAATTGTGCCCATTAACTAAGTTTACGTTGATGATTTGAATCAATATCCTTAAGATGTAAGCCTAGCGAAGTTTTGTGATTAAGGATCTTACTAACCATAAAAAAATCTTTATCAAATCCTTTAGCCACATTTAATAAGAATAAATTAAAATCAACTGTTACAATTCTAAAATATAAAGCTTGATTTTTTTTAAATCTCTCATTTGAACTAGTTTGATATTAAAACACAGCTACCTTAATTAATTAAATAATTAAATCCAGCCTTCTAGAGTCTAAAAATAAATTCTGCCCAATTATGGGTGTATATTAGATCAATTATAACCCAAACAAGAGCAACCAGTAAATAATTCCCAAAATATTTTCAGGGTTGCCAACCTTTGGTCAACATGAGGGCAAGCGTAAGCTGTTTTGCAAGTTCAGCTAAGGATAGAAAGCTCACACAGTGTATTAAAATCAACTGTTACAATCCTAAAATATAAAGCTTGGTTTTTTTTAAATCTCTCATTTGAACTAGTTTGATATTAAAACACAGCTACCTTAATTAATTAAATAATTAAATCCAATCTTCTAGAGTCTAAAAATAAATACCGCCCAATTATGGGTGTATATTAGATCAATTATAACCCAAACAAGAGCAACCAGTAAATCATTCCCAAAAAATTTGATAGGGTTGCCAACCTTTGGTCAACATGAGGGCAAGCGTAAGCTGTTTTGCAAGTTCAGCTAAGGATAGAAAGCTCACACAGTGTCGTCACTTGATATGGATTTGAATTACCAAGAAAAATAAATTTTAATGACTTAAACTCACTTTTAAAAATAGATATTTTGTGTGTTCATTGCTTAAAATCAATACTAATTGGCTGTAAATTGTGAGAGCCAACCATTCCTCCTGTTGACTGAAAGGTGGTAAATGTGACAGTCCGTTGTGTCGTCTCTCTATCCTCAGGCACACCTGCCATTATAGCCTCGCACATTAATTTTTAGCTCCCTACCACACAAACCAACTTTAAGCTAGATACAAGTGAAAGTTTTAATTTTTATTAACGTATAAATGCAATAAATCTAAAGAATAGTAACTCTTCCTTTAATGTTAAATAAAAACAAAATAATTCATTATTAATTAGCACAAAGTATTGTTTTAGTCAGATTTTAAAAAAAGATCCAAGACTTGTTTTTATCTTACTTGGATGTTCTACTGGTGAATTATAAGAAACTTGCTACGAAAAAGTGAAGTGTCTTTGAATTGTAAGAGAGACCAGGAAAATTGAGACCATGAGAATTAAGTTTTTGAGGAGCATATTTACTTTAACAAGGAAAATCAGGATTAGGAATAAAGTTGTCCGGGAAAGATTGGGGATAAAGGGAGAACATGAGATAGTATAGAGTATGGAAGGGTGTGGGTGATATGGTATGATAATGTAATGAGGACAGAAAAGAAAGAATACTAGGTGAGTGATGGAAATAAGCTATGAAAGAAAAATATAACAAAGAAGACCAAGAAAGATATGGGAGGAGCCGATGACAAAAAGTGTCAAGAGTGGGAGGAACGAGGAAGCTGAGGCATTTGACTAAACTTAACCCGAACACAGGCTGGACACAGTTGATGATGATGATGATGATGATGAAGAAGAAGAAAAAATGTGTGAAAGACTCACACTTTTCCTCTTTTACATTCTACTCTGACAAAGAAAGGCTAAAGTTTTAATCAGACTAGCTAGATTTTAAGGAGCATTGTTGTATTATTTTAAGTGGGAGTAGGTAAAAAAAAAAGTTTTTAAATAAAATATATTGCAGTAACAAAATAATCCTCCCTAAATGAAATGCATTAAATTACATTCTATTAAAACGCTAAACAATCAAAAGTCATGTCATGGATGACTAGTTGAATATGTTAAAAAAGAAAATCACACAGAATTATAATTAATTTAATTACCTAAACTTCCTACTCTATTGAATAAATTGTAGCATATTTTAAAATGGATATAGTACTCTCATACAATGTAGCATCTTTGTAAAATTTAATGTGGTGGAAATGGTCAAATGATACTCATTTTCACTTATACATAAAGTTTATTCACAATTAACATTAAAACAACTAACGTGGAATGTATACTAAAACAACAAAGCAATTAGACAAACCGAGATCACATTTCATAACAACAAAACATCAAGGTATTTTAAAAAATAAAGAAATATTTTTTCCCTCAAAACTCAAGATACATTTTTATACTTATTAAATTATAAAAATGATTTAATTTAATATAACTGTGTACATACTTCAAAATTACAAATAATCTAAGATATAAAGCTTGAATTAAGTCTTTTAAACAATGTGAATAAAATATTAAATTATTAAATAATTTTACTTATAACATATTTATGGTTTAATATATTATAATGTCTAATATTATAGATAAAGGAAGTGAAACAAAATAGTTCAGGTAATTATTAAATCACACTAAGGTTCATAAATCTTGGTGAAAATATTTTCTTTTGCTAAAACTCAAATTACAATTAATAAGGATACACAAAATATTTTTAAAATTGTGTTTAAACATTAGTTAATGATATATACATTTAAACATTTATAAGAAAATAAGCAATCTAAGATTTAAATTGCTTATTTTCTTATGTAGATTATATCTAATAATCTAGATTTAATCTATGTTT
Organism: Timema poppense; assembly: GCA_902141375.1. Classification (NCBI taxonomy): domain Eukaryota; kingdom Metazoa; phylum Arthropoda; class Insecta; order Phasmatodea; family Timematidae; genus Timema; species Timema poppense. Next base: position 43,371 of record CABFOV010003158.1, on the reverse strand, counting down.
TGTGGTATAAGTAAGGAAACAACATGTTAAATCTATTAAACAATGATAAACATTTTTAAATTTAGTAAAAGATAAGAGTTGGGAATAATTTTTAAAGAGCTTTATATTAAACATGAATCAACAAACAGTAAACCAAATGATTAGGCTAAACAAAATATTAATGTTTGCCAATAGCCACACGCTTATAAAATTTATTTTGTTACAAGCAAATTTTAGTATGGATCATTCATGTATTGACAGAAAAGTGATTAATTACTGCCTAATTATATAATTAGTGTGATAGTTTAATATACAAAATATAGTTTTTTAATTGATCAGATAAAGGCAATTTCAAATTTTGGTGTGTTAGTCTCACTAAGCACCCCAAGTCTTAACTGTTCGAGTAAAGGTGTATAATATTTAACTATTTGGATTATTTGCTGAATTACTGTAAACAGAGAAAGTATAATGTAATGATAATAATATATAGTATTTAAATTAACAGGCTAGTGAATATATTAATTTTGACCACATTTTGTCTCTCATGCACCAGTGAAACATTACTACAACTTTTGACATAATGCAACTAAGGTTCTATCCAAATTACACGCATTTTAAATATTGCTGATATGACATGAAGCATTTAGTCCAATTCAAAGAGGCATTGTGTTGATTTGAATGTTTTAATCAGTTTAGTATTATTAATTTAAATAAGAAAAAAAAAACTAATGACAGGTTTGATAAAAGTTAGCTAATGTTATTGTAAAACTTTTACAGGTAAAGTATATAATGTATTTATTTAAATATTGCATCTTCCAATAATAGGTTGTGTATAAAAGTTGTTCAGTGGTTCAAAGATAAAACATCCAAATTGGTGACAAGTACAGCATCGAGGAGGTTTATCTTATTTGCCCCTTCCTTAGAACACACAAGGTTATTAGTGCCAATATTTGAGTCACTGTACAAATCTTGTTACACCGTGAGAAGGGTTTTTACCAATAGTAATGAAAATGCTAGTCTGTTTATAGACCCTACTCAATAAAACTTCCCCAAGAATATTATCCATAAAGGTACCACTAATTAGGCACAACTAAATTTTTTAAATAAACAAATGCCATTCATCTTTGTATCTATGTGGCAACAAATAAATAATAAATGGGATAGTCAAAGACATGTATATTTAATAATTATACATATAGTTTTACGTACCCCCTTAGATTTTTTTGCATATCCCCGGTTGAATAGAAATGCTCTAGACCAAGCAACCACTGATGTTGGTATTAATTACCAAGTTTCTGGGAAGAAACAGGAAATTATAATTAAGTATTATTTTTTGTTTTACTACATAGATACAAACATGAATGGAATTTGTTTATTTGTGTCTGTAATTTACTGATAACACTGAATTATGAGAGCCAGAAACAGACTTTGGGTTAGACACAAGAGACCTGGATGTAAGGGCATGCATACTGGGAGTGCTATTTATTTATTTTAGATGTAGTTTATGGAATATGCATAGCTTGCATAATGCATCAACAACTTTCGGGGTACAAATATGAAGAATAAATTTTATCTGGGGGTACAAGAACAAAAGTGGTCACTGGTCTAGAGGGGTCAGGCTCCCAGTTGGGTCTACTGAGCATGTACTTGAAATGAATGAGAGCCTTTTTGTTACCATGTAATCTTCTAATTCGGGGTTTAAAATTATTTTGTAAGATAATTAAAATAATTGTATACAAATAGTTGAGTGAAACAATAATACTAAGGCATCTGAAAATGTTAACTTTGTTAAAATAAAAAGTAATCAATCACATCAGCAGTATTTAGGAATGATTTAAGAGTGGAGTGAAATAATGCTGCTAGTGTTGTTTTTATAGTTGAATTATAAGCAGTCATTCTAAGCTTGCTTCCCTTACTATCCCAACAAGAACAAAAAACTGCAACAAATGGAGACTATTATAGTCTTCCTATAAATTTGTTGATAACAACAATAAATAGGGATGAAACCTCAAATCCTCAAGGAGATTCAAGGATTCGAGAAAATTTCAGATTCGAGACTCAAATTCCTTNCAACAAATGGAGACTATTATAGTCTTCCTATAAATTTGTTGATAACAACAATAAATAGGGATGAAACCTCAAATCCTCAAGGAGATTCAAGGATTCGAGAAAATTTCAGATTCGAGACTCAAATTCCTTAAAAAAATATCTTTTTTTTTTAAATTTTCAAGTGAAATTTGTTTTAGAGATTTAATACTGCTTATTGGTGATTCAAATCCATTTCTAATTATAGGATAAACTTAACCAGGCCCCAGAAAAGTCATTTAACACTAAATGTTATATTAAATGGATTATAAAAAATAATTTTACCATTTAGTTACTATTTGTATTTCTATTTCCTCTTATCTTTATGATTTTTCCAAGATTCAGATTCAGCTTTTTAAAATAGAGGATTCGACCTATCTCTAATAATAACATGTTCTAGAAGCATTAATAGTACTTGTGATTGTAGATATATAAACATATAATTAATTATAAAAGTTAACAAAAGATAGTAAAATTGGTCAGTACGTGTTTTTTAATCAGCTCACATTACAATTGAAATTAAATTTCTAGACTTTCGGTATTAGATGATTAAATGAATAATTTTTATTCTCATTAAAATACTACAGAATATATTATGATACAGTGATTCAGATAGACACTGCCCAAAATACAGATTATACCCAGTTTATAAAAATTAGTTTTTTGGTGGGGAGAACTGAAAGCAATTGAATGCAGGGGTTCGATAGTTACAATTTATATATATTAAGACAATATTTGTCAGACACCTTAAATCAGTAGGTAGTATGTCTTCCTGCTGAGTTAAGGGCCCCAAGTTTGATTCCCGACATGGCCAAAAATTTATCAATGATGAAAATATGGGTTTGACCTTTCACATTAATAAATTGACAGCCAGGGATTGGATGTTGTGCCTGTCCTAGTCTTAAAATAATTCTAAGGCATTTGAAGCTAAGACAGGCCAAGCAAGCCAGTAGTGGAAAAATATATGGCTTGAATAAAAAAATTGACCCAGACCATAGGCTGGAAACGGTAGTGGATGTAAAAGTATTAAGGCAATATGCAACATATAATAATAATATTAATAAGAATTATTATTATTATTATTATCACTATTACTATGATCATTATAATCATTATTATTATTATTATTATTATCACTATTACTATGATCATTATAATCATCATTATTATTATTAATTGCAATTTTTTCATAACTATTCATTAGTATAAATAATTATTATGTATTTGTAAGGTACTTGTGTACTTTTCAGTGCTGGCGTGACAGGCTGTTGGCCAGCACTATAATAAAGGAAATTTAATTATAATTTTCAAGCAAAAGGGATTTTGCATCTTGAGAATAAAATCTAAACTACAATGGCTAAATAAGCCTAATCAATACATGCAATGATGCAGTTAATGTTTGCAGTAAGAAATTAACCAAACTGTAGTAGTCTTAAAAAGATTCATGAGGTTACAAAAATTTACCTAGGCAATAAAAAAGCAAGTCATTTTCTAAATGTCATTGATATTGTAAAGCTTGGCAAAACATTTTTGGTTTTCAAATTAAGTTCACATTTTTTTAAGGCGGGGATTGTGCACAACACAACCAACATTCATTACAAAAAAACATTCATACACTGACATGTTGGATGGAACTGGATAGATCACAGTAAATGAGCAAATAACACTCTTTGATGTGCAGAGACAAAATACACCAGGTACTTTGATAATTAATTTAACACTGATGTCAGAAAATTAAACAGCTCAACCCCAATTCAACATAATTACTCCAATGAAGGCGGTTTGGGGATTTTTGAGGCACTCTACTCACTCAATGATCCCTAGAACGCAATGGTTTATTTGTTTTACATATAGTACTAAGTTTTAGTAAATACTTAACAATTATTTTGATTAGTAAACTTGAATTCTCAAGAAAAAATTCATAGAAACAAACCTCTTGCAAACTTTAAATATGAATAATGAATCTATCTTTTATTTAATTAAACTAAAAATCAATCATATAAACATACTCTAACCAAAATTCCATCGAGATATGGTTTTCTACAGTCTTCATTCAAGAACAGAAATATCAGGATAAACATAATAGTTTTGTGATTAGTTACTTTTTATGTATTTAATTTAGCCAAACTTTCTAGATCTTCCCAATTCCACTGATTCTAGCAAAGAAAACCAAAAACTGTACTTTGTTGCAAAGACTGGTTTAAAATTATTTATTATCAACCTAAGTAGGCCAGCTCAGCCAGTAACGTGTTTGTGTACTGAGCTAAGGGTCACAAGTTCAATTCTCGGCATGGCTGAAAAATGTATCATTGATGAAATGTGGGTTTACCCTTTCACAGTGATGAATTAAAGGCCAGGGACTGCATGTTCTGTATGTCCTAGTATTCAGTTGTATGATAAGGCATGTGAAGCTACAACATGCCTAGCAAGCCGGTAGTGGAAAAATATATTTCTTGAATAAAAATATGGTCTTAGGCCACAGCTTGGAAAGAGTAAAAGATGGAAGTGGAAGAAGATTATTACGTAATACAATTGATTTTAAGTCTCACATAATGGTCACAACCCACTTTTTCTACAAAAATTAGGCATAAAATGTGTGACGATTATGCGGTGAAATACAATACTTGTGTGTTACCGATATATTGTGGCAAATAATTCATATTGTGAAGCCAGATTAAGAGCTCGGGTATTTTCAGATGTGTGCCTCAAACAGTGACCCCAATGTTGACGTATTCATTTATTTAAATAATTTCGGGAGATTCACAAAGTGAATTTTAGTTTAGTGTTTCTAAATATTCTTATTTGTGGGTAAAACCTCCAAAGCAAGAGTTTATGATATTTAAACAAAAAATAGAAAGTTGAGCAGATGTATAATTTGCTTTTTTCTTCAATTAAATGATAATTAATATTACAAGTTTGGGTCACTGGCATTATATCCTAATGAAAATAAAATAATTACTATGGACATAATTATCTCATAATATTACAGGTATGAATGTAAATAACTTAACTATGGAAAAGTCAAAGCATTGTTTAAAATTAAAAATCTCTCATTAAAATGAGTAAGCCCAGAACACAGGCAAATTTAAAAATAATAATGTTATGATATTTTATCCAAAGAGTCAGGAACTTTTTGTTTGTTTGTGGGGACAAGAAGAGGGGAAGGGGGGTAGAATGGAAGGGAGAGGGGACGAGAATGGTGAAAGGTAATGGAGTTTAAAAGTGTGAAATTGTTGCAAATATAACTTAAATAATATACTTTAAATTTTTAGCTAATGGTCTGAAAACTTGGGTGGGTACAATAAACCCAGGGGATATGCCAGACAAGTGCAAGGGAGTGATCTACAATGCGGATTACCTACCAATATTAACATACGCTGCAGACAAGCGGGTAATGAAGGAACAGGATTAAAGCAGAATGCAGGCGAGTGAAATAGATTTCTGAAAAGCATTATTGGTGTGCTAAAATATGCCAGGATGAAAAAAGAGAATAAGAGGAATAGTAAAGAAAGAGCCAGGTCAGAATAGAGAAGGCTTGACTAAGGTGGTGTGAACATGTGAGAAGAATGGAGAGGGAGACCAAGGGGCTGAAGGGAGTAAGGAGGAATGTTATGACACACACGATAAGAGTTGATATTTAATATATGGTGTGAAATAAATTGACATAAAAATTTAATTTTTAATCCCATGAACATCCCAATGAATAATCTAATTTGTAGGAGATTGCAAAAAAGTTTCAAAATTGTGTTTCTAAAATGTACCAAATATTTATTGGCACGATGGTGATAAAAACCCTGTTTTGTCACATCTTTACCCTGTGTATACTTGTCTATAGACACCCGTCGAGTAGTTTTTCACCCTTCAATTCATAAATTAGTCAAAATGAGACTGTCAGTTATGATTGCTTGTAAAACATGAAATAATAATTATAAGCCCTCCAAAATACTTTTATAGGTTCAGTCAATAGACAACATCACTTACAATTCTAGTGTTGTAGTTAACACATTCAGATACATTAAGTTATTAACTAGTTGAGAAGAAGACAATCACATTCATAAACTTTGAATAAGCATATACATAATTTAATCAATAAATTAATTTAAGAACAGAGATATGTTCATGATGGTTTCATTATATTAGTCCAAGGAAAAGAAACAGTTATAGTATTTTTAGAGAACCACAGTTGAAACATTTTTTTCTGTCTAGAAATTCTTACATGAATAAAATGCAAGTGCAATATCATGTACATAATATGAATGAACTCAAGAGACGACAAAGTACAGGAAACATGCATATTACATAGTTACAATGGGCATCAAACCAAAGTTGAGCTAAAAATATGCTTTTTCACATAAATAAATCATAATTCTTTATAAATCTATAACAAATTTATATAAGTACACACAAAACTGTTGATTTTCATAAGGGAACAAGGATGATTTTGGACTATGATACATGTAATTTATAGATATAGAGCCTACAAGGGTAAGGATTTGACTTATGCCTAAAATGTATGTAAACACAAAAAAATAGAATAGGAGAAAATATTATTGTTAAATTCAAATTTTAAAATAAGAATTGAAAAATAAATGGATACTCATAAAAAATAAGTACAAAACAATATTTAAAATAAAAACGTATCCAACTTTATCAATAAGGTGTTTTTAAAATTGTATTTGATACTCCTCTAAGATATCGGTTAGGTTGATGTATTACTTTAGGTTGCAGAAACTTAAAGAGGGTTAAAAGAAAGCATAAAAAAACATTTAATTACATATCTAATTACTTGAGCACATTCCAACTGAGATATTCCAACTGAGCACATAATGAACACCCACTTAGGTCCCACAGAAACAAAGTATGCATTCTTAAGTGGAAGGCAGGCGTGTAATTTAGTTTTGTTATCAAAAGAGAGAAGAATTCTTTAAATTAGTGCAAATAAGGGGTTAAAAATTATTATTTTTAATCAATATAGAGATAAACCATGAACTAATGTCAAGTATAGTAAATTATTTTTTCTATCAAAAGGTATGTATTATGATAAAATGTATGATAACTAAGGCAATATTAGAAACTTAAAAGGATCTAACATTAATGTAATGATATTTTATTTTGTATCCATTATTAAAAAAAATCTTATAACCTCCCCATCCACACACCATCCACACATAAACACACACAATCCCAATAGTAACAGCATATATAGCAACATTAGATTTTAACAATTTCATTGATACCGATAGTTATTATAGTATTCATAGAATTAAATTACATCTAAAAAAATCGTTGGCTTAGAAACACTTATTAATATACACAACACAAAATTTAGAAGCTTTAAGAAAGCTTTTTTAAATTACATTTTCCTTATAATGTTAAAATTTACTAAAAGTTAAAGTTGATTATCTAATTAATAATATACATTGAAATAAGTCTAATTGAAAAACACAAATAGAAATTGCACTTAACTTTTAATTAGCACCTGAAAAAAAAATCTGACACAGTCCTAATTACAATTTGGTTTAGTTTATTAGATATATCTTTACACATATTTTGTTTGTCTAAACTTTGTGGATTTTAAAATAAATTTAACGCAAGTTATTATTTTTACATCTCCAACCAAAACACTTTATACCTTATTCATTAAAAATACATTACAATACAAACAACATTATTAAATTGCTTTGCTGATATAAGAAAATCTAAAGACAAAAAATAACCTGACATATGTAGGAAAACTACCTATCAGTCTAGGCTTTTTTGAAATTTACCGACATATAAAAATACCATTATTTTACAGTTAAGGATGTGTTTAGTATGTATTGTCTGTTAAAGTAGAAAACATTAAAATAAGTATGTCTTGCCGAGTTAGTGTAGCATACGCATTTTGGTGAAAAATAAGTCTTTGATTGCCTCTGTCTATTATTTATAATCGTAGTGCTATCCAATAAAATATAACTTTTTTTTTAGTAAAGTGACAAAATAATATAGCATGGGCAAAACCCAAACGAGTAGTAAGATGTGGTGCTAAAATTTTTTATATGTGATGTGATACTGTTACTGAATTATATAGTACTCGAAATAATAATTATTAAAGAATGAATAAAATAAAAATGAAATATGTAGAATGTTTCTGACTTAAAAGAGTGGTATAAACAGCAGATTAATGCCATTTCATAGTGTTAAGAAATCTTCTTTATTTAATACATTATTTACTTATTTCTTATTTGTTTGGAATGACTAACTGGCCATGTGCTTCGATCTTACATATTGTTATTTTAAAATACATTAAATGCAATAAAATGTGTATACATTGCCTGTTTATACACAAAACAACTAAAAAAAATGAATACATTCAAAAGAGTGTTGTTTAGTAAGCACATAAAGCAAAAAACACCTACATGATTTAGAGTTTCGACCATGGACAAGCCCTATCATATGATTTTAATTTATATGCACATAGATAAAACAAATGAAAAATCTAAATACTCGCAACCCTACATACCGTGGAAAATCCTTTATTTTGCCTGCAATTTAGACAGAAAGAAATACTTTATAATATTATTTAATTACAGATAGGGCTTTATTCAATAATAAAGGGCATTATTCAATAATAAAAAGATGTGTACAGCCCAAATGGGTACTAATGTGCGGTAAAAATAATAATTTAAAAAAACCAAACAGAAAATACTCTAACGGTATTACTAAAACCTAAGTTATATAAGCTATGTTTTAAGTAGCTAGAAATGATAAATAAATGTAGAGAAATAGCCAAGAGAAATTTCGTTGTTTAGTATAAACTTGTAGTGAGAAATGAAGACTTGGTTTAACTGGTGTAAACATACGATTAGTAAAAGTCAGTACACTAGTTAATTTTGACAGTCAATACATCACACTTAGATTTATAACTGGGGTTTAAACCCACAATCGTTTTGTGCAACACAAACATATTATTGATCTTGTACCAGAAAGTGTGGAAAATATTTTATTTTTAGTTCAAAAAGCTATATTTGTAATCAAAGCTTATGAACAAATAAACTTTTTTTCTGAAAGTTGAGAGTATGCATGTATTGTATCCTTACTTACAATAACTAAATCTTTTATTTTTAAGAAATTAGCTATACAATGTTCACCAACATTGTTCAATAATATGAATAGCTGTATATGAAATGATAGCTATTAAATAGCAAGTAAAATAAATGATACTCAATGAAATAAGTAATTTCAACTTTTATGAAAGGATATTTTTTTTAATCTTCAGAGTAACTTCTACTCAGAAAAAATGAAATAAGGTAAATAGGAACTATGTACAAAAACAAATAGATTATGAAGCCTGGGTCGATCAGTTGATATCAATAATTAATAGTTTATTATGTTGGTGTCTGAATGCTGATCATGGAGTAATATTTTATCTTCATAGCCAAATCAAAATTTGTTTAAAAAGATTTTTAAATGATCTAACATTCTTGGTAAAGCAAATAAATCTCCAATCATGTGTTGGTAGTGTAGCTACTGCATTTTTAGAACAATTTATTGATGAATTGAGGATTTAAAAAAACTCATAAATTTAGCTAACACTTATTTGTGTGACCAATGTAGTTTTTGTTATTTTAACATTAAATTATTTTGAGTGAATATTTTGAAATCCCTGACTTTGCTGATATCTCTCAAGAACTTATGGTTCTATGATTAGTGATGAATTGTTGCCACATACAATTAATGGTTGTGGAAACGGTTATTACAGACTGTCATAACTGTCTTAAGTGACCGACCCAAATACTATTATGAATTCATGTGAAATTACTTTCAAATAAAGTTAGATAAATGCAAGTTTAAAATACTGAACAACAGATTCATGTTAAGATAGGCAAGTGCAGGGTTGATACTGAAAATATTATAGCTATAAAAATCTCCAAAAAGAAATTAAATGCACCTAATCATGGCTGGTCAACATTATTTAAACTGTCTTAAAGTTTTAATCCATCCAAGCTATGGTTATTTTAAAATAACAAATATGGACTTAACCAAACAGTTATGGAATTGTAAAAATTAATGACATACATACTAAAACAAACTATTAATTGATAAACAAAATGTTACCCAATGCAACAGCTCATCATGTGCCCAACCAATGTGTGATTTACGAAGATACATATTTGTTTATTGTGTCTAGGTGTGTAGTGTCATAAGCAAACTTAATAATGAAAAAGAAATACTATATTGAGCAAACCACTAGGTTTCACCTGAGACTTATTTCATTATTCACATGTCCTAAAAAGAAGTCAGTCAACCCTGCATGCATGCCAATACATCTTTATATCTTTAACACATACAAATTACATCATTTTTGAAACATTGTACAAAATTAAGTGCACAAAATAGTGCAAAATACAAGTACCATTGATTGATAAGAAAGGAGATAAACTGGAGAAGAGAGGGGAATAGATACATGAATAATAGCTTATGTTGGCAAATCTATGTGGGTATCATAAAGTCAGATCGTACAGTCAAATCTTTACCATAAACAAAGTTTTTCTATCTTAAGAACATATATTGAATTGATAACCATTCAAATGTCTTAAATTTTTTTACGACCAACATGGTGACTGAATTTATAAAAATGACAACGCAGACAATGAGTTGGTCTTTAACTCAAGCACCACCTAGTATCGCAAATGAACTATCCATATTCTCATTCCAGTCAATTATCTCAACCATTGTTCCAAGAAAACAACTATGGAACTCTCAATAATATCCTTAAGTAGCGAAACCAATGGAAACATATTTTCTGAATTAATATCTTAAGTTTCTATTGAAAAGGTTGTTGTTTCAACTGCGAATCTTTATTATTTTTCAGCAACAAGATTTAATAATATTTGTGGCAAGAAAATGTCACTTGCAGTATTCTTTTTGAAATGTTAATTGGCTTCAACAAGATTTTTGTCAAAATTGAATTTACTACAGCTACTTAACGCTTTGAAAATTTAATAAGGAAAGATAATGTTGTTTAAAATAAAAATTAATATGTAGATCAGCACAACATATCACAATTATTAATATAACTTAATATAACTTAATATTTTTGTGCTAACAAATGAAACAAGTGAGCATAAAAAATGTTCCACAACAACTAAAAAGTGTCTAAGATTTTATTTATTGTTGAAAAGCCCTAACAGTCTATTTCCAGAATTAATTATAATATAACTAGTTTGCGAAAAAAGTTATTAATTATTAAATAAACATACTGATGATCTTAAAATATTTAGCTCTGCCAACATAGTAGGTAAAGAATTTGAAAATTTCCCTTTTGGTTGGAATACCTAAATTATTACTCCTGCCTTACCAATCAATTCAAAATTAACATTAGTTCTATCTATACATCACTTTTAACTATGGCAAACTTGCACAATAAAATTCAGTCATTGTCACGAGACAAAAAGCCCCATGTGTTAACCCTGTTGATTTAAAAGATGTCCGTTTTATCAAATAGTCAGGTCCATTTTTAAAATATGTTCATTTTTAACAAACAAAGTTTAAATTCCTTTGAAAATTATACAATAATTTTTAAAAACAACACTTTTTATACCTATTAGATACCTAGTTTGGATACAACAAACTTATTTTGAATACTGTTCTGTGATTTAGATTAAAAATGGGCTCGACTATAAAATTCATCATAAAAATAGTTTCTGATGAATGTGATACATCTATGATTTCTTCAGTGATTTAAAATACTTTTTTTTTCTGTTTCATCGAGCTTCAGTTTTGGTACACTGCCTGTTCTTCACTGAGGCAATGGGAAAAACGATGGTCCCAGAGTCTTATAATTCCATCACGCTTGATAAACTGGGGTGAAATGAAGAGATTTTTATCATTAATGCATACAAACTCTTCAATTTCTTTCTGCCATGAGCTACTTTTCAACTTTCAAAAAATTCAACATTCTATGCCTGAAAAACATGGCCAAAAACAGCTTCTTCTAGATTAAAGTATTTTGACAAATTACATTTAACAAAATTAGATGTTTTCACCTGAAATGAATGGCATGCTCGATGGGTAGATAGTGGTAAATAAATTAAGGGAAAATCATGAGCAACTAAAAGATAATCAAGTTATTTGTTTAGTCTTCAGTACCAGTTTATTAGTTTATTTTTAAGAATAGGGATGAGTTTAGTAGCTCCAAGACTTCTTCACCCCAACCTATAAAACAGTTTAGTTGCCTTTCTGATAAAAACATAATTTTAATGAGAAAATCCCAAACAGTTGTCTGACTAATGGTGAAGTTTTTTCAAAGAAACAATTGCAATGATAAAACTAGAATGTGATGGAAAGATTTTGATAGCAATAGAAGTAAAAACTTTAAATATCAGTAATTACAAAGGATCTAAACTAAAAAGTTAATTAAAAAGTAAACACGTTCATTATCTTTAAAGAATCAAAGAATAGCAGTGAAATATGGTCATGTTATTTACTGTGCCATGTGGTTTAAAGGTTTACAACCATGTATCTGAACAGATTATATATTGCGAATATTTCTATATAGTAATAAATATATATTTCATATACTATTACTAACGACTCCGAGATACCCTAAGACATGTTTTTATAAACTTTTACTTACCTCTGCATTAAAAGGAAAATCCAAATATTTTTAAAGTTTACTGTAGTATTTTTGAATGTAATAACATGAACGTAAAATAAAATGAAAGTGGATCTTTACGTTAAATTTACTAGTTGGCTTTTTATAGGTGAGTAATTATGATCAAATAATGATCTATTTTGTCAATTTTAGTGAAAATTACCAATATCAACAATTTACTTGCTAATATTCCTATGCTCAATCGAAATTTTCAACCCAGAACATGTTTTTCCTCTACTAAAGACCAATGGTAAAGAAGTAAAATATGAGTTTGATCACGCTATTTTGATAGTCATATTGTGACCAAAGTCAGATATTTAAAATTTAAGAAGAAGATATCTAGCCGTAATTTTTCAATCCATACCATTTAAGTTTTGGTTAATTTTTTTCTGCCATTTTTGGCCAAGAAAGGTATTCTATTTACTCAATTTTAGCAACAAAATATATCATCTTATTTAATAAATTCCAATTATATTACTTACCAGAAATCAGAATATCTATTACTAAATGACAAGAACAAAGATAGCCATTAAAAGCTATATGTACTTTACTTAAGGAATATTAAATGGCAGCAATCACTTTGTGGATATAATATTTGTTCATGAAAAGTTAAACTAGAAGCATTCCCAAATTTGTCAAAAATTATGCTAAAAATATCTTGCTGAAAGTTTTGCACTTGTATTTATAGACTGCTTTAATTAAGTTTCAAAAATAGACAAAGTTTATTTCAGTTATTTAACATGAGCTAATATTTATCAACACCTCGATATACATTCCCACATACAGAGAGAATAAAATATGAAATCATAAGGAATAATTTCACAAAAAATTAACACAACATTATAGAGTCTACAAGACCTAGTATAAAATAATATTTTTTTAAATGGATTCAAGGGATGGATACAAGGAATATGATTGATAACAAGCCACAACAACAAAATTAATGAAAACCACGCACATATAATGATTCCAAGTTTTCAGTTGATTCTCTACCATATCAAGGTAAGATCCCAAAATAGCTAGATCAGGCCTTGAACAGGTATTAGGATAAAAACTACATTAATGAGCATAATACAAATAAATGTTACAGTACACTGCACAGATTCTCTTTATTCTTGATCTAAAAATGGAGATTTAAGACTTGTAAGAGCTGAGAAATGAAATAATCAACATTGTTGCACAAACATGATGGAAAAAAGGAGCATCCCAACCACCAAAGAAAATAAAAGAAATATTATACACTTTTACAGAAATATATGGAGAAAAAATGAAAATTCCCTGTTCACCAAAGAGCATAAAAATCAACTCCCAATTTCCTGAACCTCAATTTAAACAACATATTTAATGACAGCTCATAAACAATTGGGTTTATAAAAATATATTTCAAATACAAGTTTTTTTTAATATCACCTCAACTTAACAATGATAAGCCGTTTCTAATTTCAAATAGTTGAGGAGATATGATCAAAGTTGAAAAATTCTGCTAATATTATGTAACATCAAAGATATTTTCATGGCAAGATGAGCATTGCCAATTTGTTTTTAATGTTAAACAGTGTCTAGATACAAATTTTTATCAACCTCGTTAGAGAAGATTTTAAGAAAACTGTCCCCCCCCCCTGCCACCCTTTCAATAAACTATCCTTAATTTTAGGGTAAGAAATCCAATGCCAAAAACTCCTTGGGAGAACTTTATGAACATCCTAGATACTAAGTTTTAGCCCTATCAATAAATTAGTTTTGGCTCTATGCCAAAATACACATGACATCACAAAAACAATTTATTCAGGTTCAGTGGATCATGAAACAATCAATACCAATATCTTGGTTACTTAACCCTCCATCAGTGAATTATATTAAATTGAATGAAAGTAGAAGCATATATGGGATTTCGTTGGGTGAACAAGAAGAGCATGTTAAAAATCAACCTAAACGTTTCTTGGGAAGTCCGAAAAAGAGGACCTTGATGTATGTTTGAAAAGTGTAAAACTGGGCAGCTAGGTCGTGCTACTTTATAAGTGAGGAAGACCAAATAAAGTTTTTTGAATCACTTTGGATAGAAATGTGGGTGTTGTTGAGCGGAGAGACTGGAGCATAAAACAAAACAAAATACAAAAAATGAAAACTCAATATCTAGGAAAAATTTCTTCATCTTTAACCATTTAAAGATAGGAAAAGATTGAGTGCGAGTTTGTTGAAACATGTTTCTGCAAATTGTGAGACTCAAGGAATAAACAGTCAGGTGCTGGGTGCCCAACTTTAATCACAACTAATATGGACACCTGGAATGAAGAGAATCGTAATGAAAGCAAGATGGATGAAACCAAGCAAAAAGTGGGAAAAGAAGAAGAGTTCTAATAAATCAATAAATCAATGAGATAGAAATCAGGGCACCTCAAAAACTTTTTCAATTAACTGCCTAAGCTACCCTTGCACCAAAGTCAGAAAATTTCTTCAAACGTTATCTTCAAATGGATATAAAATATTTTGCACACACCTGTATTAAATATATGGTACCTTGAAAAATGTAAAAATGAAGGAAAAGGTCTGCTGAGCAAATTTGTTTAGAAACTTAAAATCAGAATACATATACTTGGCAGAAAGAATGTGATGTTCATATAGAGCGAGAAACACTAAAGAAGAGGATTACCTAAGGCATATATCATTAAAAGATTAAGCTAGGACAGCAAAAGTGGTGGATAAAGAGACACCATTACGAGGGAAATACCATTATGTCACTTTATGCGACTTTATGGCCATCCAAATCGTTTCAAAGTTAGCTTACAACAAGCTAAAGTTGATAGTTCACAAATATACTGTACAACCTGAAACCCCATTATGCCAAATGCTATTGGTGTGATAAATCGACAATTAATTTTGGTGTGTCATGTCTCATATTATACCTTGAAGCAATCCTCAAAGAGTCTTCACTCCCCATTGTCATTTACTTTGATGGTTGCAGCTCTCAAAACACAAAGTAGTAACACTATTGTCTAATGCCTTCCTTCGAGTGTCAAGTGGAACATTCCAACAACGCAAAAATTCCTGAAAAAATGTCACACTTGGAAAGAGTTTGACAGGTTCCTATCATGAGAGGAACCAAATCTCTGTGTAATGTTTCACATTCCAAGCCAATATGATGAACTAGACAGCCAAGGTTTCACCCAATGCCTTACAGGGCTTTCTTGTCGCAAAAAGTCATTGCAGACCTGTTTCATATATCCACAGTTTCTCTCTCCACCTTCCTTCAATTCCCTTTCTTTTTATTTTTTCCATTTTCTTCTCATATATTCTTGTACAATGGCAAATTAGCGTTACTCCTGTATAATTTATACACTTCTTCCTGCCTTTCTTAAAAATTGGTACTTCAAGTCCTTTTCCAGTACCCTGTTTCCCTTCCATATCACTCTTAGACCTTGTATAACCCTTGTATTCCCACTTCTCCTGCGGCTTTTTTTTATTATCATTTCCGCAGTTAGTTTATCCAAATATGGTGCTTTTACCTGTTTAATCCTTATTGATGCATCTTCCAACTCTTTCCATGTGGAAGATACTCCCTCTTTTCTAGTTCTTTATGTACTTCTTATTCATTTTCACCCCCTTCCTCGTCTGGGTTGAACATCTTCTCAGAAGAATCCCCTACATAGTTCCTTTTCTTCTCCTGTCTTCATAATTTTTCCTTCTTCATTGAGATTAATAACTTTTATTTTGTCTTGTTCATTTTTAACATCACAAAAGTTGGGAAAACATAAAATAAATAGCCTTTAGATAAGAAATTAAATTATACATTCTAACACTCAGAGGACTGATGGATACAGTACATGCTGGAAATTTTTTAAATATTTGGTCAGTTGTGAATTTAGGCTAAAATATACATTTGCCTTTGCAATTTGTTGAAAAGTGTGTTATTTTAAGGTTGAAAGACAGAAAGCGTATATTAGAACTGTATCTAACTCCCTAGAAAGTTGATAAAAACAATTTTTTTTTAGTTGAAAGAAAGATGTTTAAGGCAATTTTGTTATCAGATGGTCCAACTGTACACTGATGCATTTAAAGTTTACTAATTTGTTAAGATGAAATATAATACCACCAAACATACTTGTAAAAACCACCTTAAAACTAATTAAACTAACCTGTTTATGGAGTCACTGACGGCACTTGAGACCGAAGGTGTGTCCCTCGTAGTGCTAGGATCAGGAGATTGTGGCTGGTACATATTTTGTGGGGTGTTGGGGCAACTGCTCATGTACATCGAAGGGCCACCCCAACCAGGTACGTGAGTCACAAGCAGGGGTTTCACATAGCCATTGCTAGATACTGGCTGGTTCTCTGTCGAGATGAAAGCATATTAATATAGCAAAAATTGGCTTTTAGAAGTTCTTCGATGGATTAGTATCATTTCTTTAACTGTTTCACCGCATGTGTGCCCTCCAAGTATAGTTTAAAAACAAATAATGAAGAAATACCTTTCAAAGTTTACAATACATATTGATTTATTTAACCCTTTAGAGAAGTGAGAGTTGGAAGAGAGTGAGGTGGGGAGCAGGAGGTGTAAAACAATCCCAGGGAAGGTGTTGAAAACAGGAAATAACATTAAAAAATCAGCTAAAAATTGAGGACTTTGTTTCTATCCTTTTTTTCAAACTAATTAAAATAATTTTTCCTTGCTGCATTGACAACAATTCCTATCTGTTTTAATATAATATTAAAATGTGCAAAACTTTAAGTTGAAGTTTAAGGTCAAATCCCCTTTGCTTTGACTTCAACACCTACAATAACCTTCACATCTTCAAAACATTTTGAAGGATAAAACTTAAAGAAAAATTATGAATCGATTTGATGTAGTTCCCTAAATGTGAAATATTTCAAAATTCAATAATTTTAGAACCACTAATAAAAAGTATTTTAAAACAAACTAGTTATTAAATGACAAGCATAATGTCAGCATAAATAAAAAGCGAGTAGGTAAATGACAATATCTTTAATAAATATTGCCAACATTATTTTGTAAACAGATATTAAATTTAAAAAATCGTAAAGATATCACACCATGAACTGACAGTCACTGATATGAAGCAGAGAAAATATATTACAACAAAGATTTTTAGTTGCGTTATTTCCCTTTCTTTCCGTCAATTTTTAATCCTTAATATTCCATCTCTTTTGAATAATCTGTGACAAATTTTCAAGTGCTCTCTTTAAGGAAAACCTCTTCCCAATTAAAGATATACTATATATTCACATCCAATTTCCTTTACCTGTGTTTGTCTGTGGTGTTATTCCTTTTACATGTTCCTATCTAAATATCCTATCATCCTTTACCAATTTCCTTTTTCTCCCTTTTATGTTTTAGGAAGTTGCGTTGCACATTTCACACTCTCCTCGCTGATGAGTTCTGATAGAAGGAAACCTAGGTCTGGGGATTGAGCAGAACCAATTGATTTTCTTAAAGAAGCGGCCAATACTTCGTTGTCCAATGGCAGTAATGTAAAGTCCAAACTGTGTTATTTCCATTGTAACAGCCATGTATTTTTTCCCCCCCTTTTATATGTTTTCTATTCACCTTTCCTGTACCTTCTTCCAAATTTATATTACAAATTTACAAAAGCATCTTTGATACAGAAGTTTTTCATAGCCTTATTATTTTATTTATAGATTAAAATGGTTGATATGGGTAGTTTACAAGGTGGAAAAGGCCACAGAATTTAATCTGCAATCCTTACAAGGGAAATACCAACCCCAATAGATGTACATCCAAAGTTTGCAAAATAATTTTACTAATTCAACGATGTAAGTACAAATTAAAACTTTATTGAGTATTTACAAAGCTTATTAGTAGCCCTGTGTATATTAACACAATAAATAAATTAGGAGTGGAAAAGTAAACGGCAAATTTTTGTTGGTCCTTGTTGCTGACAAGATCTTAAGTACGTAAATGTTATTTCAGTTAAATTATTGTTTATTTAAAATAGTATGGTATAAAATGATCTTGCTAATTCATTTTATTGGGCTAGAAAGTTTTTGTCAACTGTACTAAAGGGCTATCTAACTTATTCTGTCACATGACAGCATTCAGCCAAAGTCCCGTCACACAACAGCTGTCAGCCACAGTCCTGTCATGCGACAACTGTCAGCCAGAATGGTGGAGGGGATTATGTGACAACCTTTCAAATTAGTTATGAATTGCATAGTTTTGCTTACATATTAAGTGTATAGAGAGATATATTAGTGTAATATACCCAAAGTTATTAATCAGTGTTCTTGTAGCTTGTTTAGAAAAACTTTCAAGCAATCTAACATATATATTTACTATTTACAATATATAAATTATTATAAATACTACATTGCTAACATTACAAATTATATTTTTGTGCGTAAGTAATAGGTTAAAATATTTAAACCGGAATATTAAAGTCATTGTATGTGAAAACAACCTATTTAAAATCAAAATAGCCTCCACCATCTGATATATTTTAGATACTTCATCCAAATGTTTGGCCTGCGTACCTATAAAATAATACCAAGTTTTAGTTTTATAAAAGGTTTTATATTTATTTTAGCATTGCATCCTACTACCCATTCAGATTATACGCTTATGTACAAATTACGCTAATGGTATTAGAGATTAGGAAGGTTATATTTAGAAGAAGTATGTATATCAGCATGTAAATTTGGTAAATATTTTTTGGAAAACTATCCTCACTACACCCGATCAAGATTCGAACCTTGATCTCTCCGTCATCGGCAGTAGCTAGGGATGTGGTATTGAAAGAAAAGTATTGGTATCGAAATTTTAATCTGGAAAAGGTTTTTTTATCTGGTAGTAATAATAATAATATTGATTTAAACTTTTGATCATAATAATTGTATTTTCATATCTATTTAAACACTAAAAAATATAATAATATAACTATATTATTAGGGATGGACAGGAATGACTTATTTTGGGACAACTCTATAAGGAAAACCTCTTTTCGCTTTATGAGGTAGTTGTATTATATTTGGAAGAAGGTACAGGAAAGGTGGATAGAAACAAATAAAAGGGGGACCAACACAATATGGCCTATACAATGAAAAGAAGAACACAGTTAACACTTTACACTGCTGCGTTTCACACTCCTCCCTGATGAGTTCCGATAGAATGAACCTAGGTCGGGGGATTGGGCGGTGACGATCAATTTTCTTTAAGAGACATCCATTATCTCTTTGTCCATTGGCAGCAGTGTAAAGTGTGAACTGTGTTCTTCTTTTCATTGTAAAGGCCATATTGTGTTTGTCCCCCTTTTATTTATTTTGGGACAAGAAATTTTAAAATTACCCATTAGAATAATCTTAGATTTAAAATATATTGATTACTAAACAAATATGTTAAGGCTAGTTAAAGCTATAATATTATTAAAATTTGCTTCATTGGCTGCATGGTCTAAAGTACCACTAGACTAGACTATCGATGACGGGGATATTTAGTTTGAATCTGGCCGGGTGTATTAAGGGTAGTTTTTCCTAAATGGTTTCCCACTATCCATACAAATGCAGGTAAACCTCTAAATTCAATCTTCCTTATTCCTAACATGACACACATGTAAATTAAAATGTGTCATTCATACAATAGCTCAGCTCTTGATGTACTAAAATAAAATTACATATTAACAGTAAATATAAAAATGGTTCTTTTATTGCAGAAGCCAGTGCAAGGAAATTTATTTCTTATTCGCTTTATTAATGCATTGAAAAAAAATCTTAAAGAGTTTAACTGCACAACAAAATAAAAAAATAAATATATGTTTTAACAGTTCAAATCTAAAATTACCCATCTTGAGGTTACACAAAAAATAATATATCTACGGATGAATGTGTTTGATAAAGGCAACAATGCCGAAATAATATTCTATTTGTGTTAAAATGTGTGTTACTATAGAAGACAGAAGAAAGGAAGAAGATGTTTCCTTTGTGCATTGGATTCTTCCCACATTGCTCATCTTTCCCTAGGTGGGCTTTCTTCATCAAATTTACTTTTAGTTAGTTTATGTTTCCTTTAATTTTATCAATATCCTTTATTATAAAATCAACAAATGAAGAAGGACTCTTAGAAGAAATAAATGTTGAATATGGAGGTTGGGCATAGGAGGCCGAGAGGACGATCAAAGGACAGATGACTGAAGGGAGTAAATAAGGAGTGTAGAGGAAGGAGGAGAGGACTGGGCCGAGGTAGAGGGAGAGAGGTGGTGGGAGGAAAGGAGGCGGTAGAGAGGATGATGAATGTAATTTTTGTAATTTACTTATCAGGTATCAAGACAAAATGCCACAAGCAAAGTGATTTTTTTAAATCTGAAATTTTAAACACTAAGAGATTTATATTCTTAAAATGTTGGAAGGGTACCAATATTGATATGTTATGATCAATTTTTCTGCCATAAAGTCCCAGAGAAAAAAAAATCATTGTGGACTCTTCAAATGCAAAACTTTAATGCCGTATTGCATAATTGTAAGCCTGGATTCAAGATTTGTTGTCAATGGAACAAGATAAATACCACAATTATTGCTAGAGTCACCAAGAAAGCTGTAAAGCATGTGGGTTATAGTTGTTAAATTAGATTTTATTACTTGATTAATACCTATTTAATAATTATATTTTTAGCTGAAAATTAATGTTATGAGATTTTAGTGAATAAAGTTTGATGATATTTTATTCTTATTAATATTCCTATAACCAATCAAAGTTTCCACTCAATAAAAATGTATTTCCCTCAACCAAAGATGGTAAAGTATTAAAATGAGAAGTATTAAAGTATTAAATGAGAAATTTAGCAGAAATTTTCCTCCACCCCAGCAGTTACATTACACTAAGTTTGAGTTGATTTTTTTAAATCATAGTTTTCAGCTGAAAAAGCATTTTATTACAAAATAAAACTTTGTATTTACCAAGATCCAATCATTTCATTTACCACATATCTTGGTATCTCTTTAAACATGTGAATAAATCTTACCATTGAATGGTGTGTAGTATTTTCCAAATGCTTGATCCTTGGATATGTCTAGATATAAATACACCAAGTGTGGCAGGTCTGAGATGCGGTCTGCCAAACTTCTAATTGCAAAGTCTTTACTTGTGAATGGTTGTAGCATAAAAACTTCAGATTGCTCTGCCAAAAAACAACAAGACATTGCAAAATGATTATAAATGTAGATAAAAATTCATACATACATTTACCAAAGACAAACACAAACTCTATTAATAAGTCAACCCCACCAATTTGATAAAACAAACACGAGTTAAAAGTAGACTTGTTCACCCCTTTATCTACAACATTAGTTGCTTTATCTCCAAATTTGAAGTAGGATTGATTCTTTTGTGGTAATATAACCCCAATAAATAAAATTGCAAATAAAATAAATTGTGTATGTCATTTTTTTTAATAAACATGTTTACTAAAGTTGAGTAAATGTAGTTAATTTTGTGTGAAACTAACTCAATCAGATTAACATGAAAAATTAAAATATTTACTGCAATTAAGTATGAATAGGCTACTGGAATTTTATTTTATATAATGCAACAGTTCTTACAATGCAAATTTAACTTTCTTTCTTGACACACAGTTGTAGAAAACATATATAGTAGAGATGGGTCGAATCCACTATTTCTCGAATCCGAATCTACATTTTATTTTCGAATCTCTAATCTGAATCCTACAAATCGAAATCGTTATAAATTTTAATGATTTACAAATAGACCTACATTACACAATATAGGCCTAAACTGTGAATTAAGATTTATTTCAATCATGCTTTCAATTTTAATCAACCCCAACCACCCCTTGCAAAAATACAGGTTAAAATCCAGCCAAATTAAACAATCTAGACTCCTATTATTGTTTAAAAATCAAATCAATCAAATATTGAATGTCTTTTAGTTATTTTTAAAAATGTTGATAGAATGAATTGAGTTTCTAAAAAACATGTGAAATAAACAGATTAGGACTAGTTATCCTTTATCAACTTTAATCATTATTAAAAAATATTTTATTGTATTAAGATGATAAAAATAAAAATATAAACGGATATTTTTATCAAAGACTAAAACAACATGCTTAACAATTAAACATACATTGAACTCAATAATGCCTAAGTATGTTTTATTATGATTTTCTTATATATCCATTATCTATTTTCACGTAGAAAACAAATATATTTGATTCTTGTCGATTCTTGCAATATATCGATTTTTGAGAATACATTATATTTAAAGCACAAACATATTTTGAACTACAATATGTTCATTCCAATTTGATAAGGCAGGACTACGTTTGAATATCTCTACAATTACTTCAATAACATATTTAAAAAATAATAAAAACTAAGTTAAAATCAATTTTAAAATAAATAATGGATTAGCGAGTTGTTATTTGGTTTTTAAAACTAAAGACTACTTACTAAGTGATAAGAATACCTGAATCAATTTCAAACAAACAATTGATCTACAATACATAGGCTGGTAGGGATAAATCAAAAGTTTTATCGGTATCTTGACTGTTGACAGTATTTATTTTTCATGAAACCCTACAAAATGTTTAACTTAAGGATCGTATACAATAAATTGGGGTTCTTTGCATAGTTGTAGATAATTAAAAACATTTGGCTAGTAAGAATTAATAGTATCTTTATTTTAATCATCTCTCAGGCAAGTAAACATAATCTACGTTATGGCGGCTGACTTTGTATCACCCGTAATGTGTTCTTATTTCTGTTAAAAAAAACGTAATTGGTTTTATTTATTTAGAGTTTATTTGTAATTCTAGTTTTGATTTTCAGTTTTGCAAGAGTTTTAATGTGTTCATTAAAATATTTACAAGATTGCTCATGAGGTGAAAGTTTTATAAGTGAGCATGTGTCGAATTGGTCCAGTCCAACTTTTCATTACAGTTAGGAAGGTATGGTGCTAGGCACGTAAATTTTCCACACCTAATAATAATTTTTTTTAAAGAAGATTTTATTCATGTTTATTTCTTTTGTCCGACAAAATAAATATTACGGATTAAGTTGTGATTTTCAAGTAGGCCTAAATAAGTAATTTTTGAATTCAAAATATTATGCTTTGTTTATGAGGTTAAAGATTCGATAATAAAATTGAGTAACACAAAGAATCCTCGAATCTCAAATACTTGTCAGGATTCGATGGTTTCGAGGATTCGAAGATTCGAGTGGCCCATCTCTAATATATATAAGTATTTTTTTTATCATTTTGTTGTGAAGTGGTGTATATAATATGAAACATTATCTATAGCATATATTTATTTCATGTAAGAATGTTAATCGCTAGTCAATACTAATCACATAAGTTTTATATAAAAAACAAATTAAATCTTATGTAAAATGGGTCATTTTACAAAATTGATGATCCAGTGTGATATGATTGATTTCTAGTTTCATACATCCATAGTAATATCAATTGTATTTTTTTTAAACCAATAATTACTGTTTTGTTGGCTATCATAATATAAGCTAAATACTATTCCATCTTTATTCACAACCAAACTTTTTCTCAAATCAATATTAGGGTCTTCGAGCTCAAGTTTTTTTTAATTCAAGTTAATCTCAAGCAATTTTCTAATCAAGTCCCAAATATCATGCAGAATCGTGCTAGGGTAAAATAAATATATAATTTTAAAACATAACTATAGAAATAAAAAACCAATGTGTGTTAAAATTATTCTATTTTATCCTAGTGGAATAAATTTTAAAGTCTATAAGTGGTTATTTTTAAATAATTATATTAAAACTAATTAAGTCGCAATTAAATTATAGGACTTTTAAATAGTCTGTAATGGTAACCGAAAGTCCACTTTTTCAATTTGATGCAAACTCAAATAAAACATAAAATACTCTTTAAACCCAATCAAAGTTTGAATATTTTTTATTATTTGCTCCAAAAATAATTATAATAATCATAATAATTATAATAATTATTATTATAATTATAATTATTATTTTTATTATTATTTTTATTTATTATTTTTATTATTTTTATTATTTTTATTATTATTATTATTATTATTATTATTATTAGCACGGCGTCTTACTACCTGTTCGGGTTATACGCACTTACGCTAATGTGTAATGGTAGGGTGATTGTGAGATGAAATGAAGGACCTACAGTTTAACGTGGAATCCGAACCACGGTGGAGGCCTGGCATTCCCCACATTCACAAGATGTATTGTCAGAGGTGAAGGAAGGATTTGGTAATCAGATAAATCTGAAGTTTTACTTAATCTTGTAACTTTGTTATCAGCTATAAAATGTTTTAATGCACAGTTTTGTAATATTTCATTACAATCTGATAAATCAAATTATTTTCACAACATGCAATTCAATTATGGTACTTTAAATTTTTTCTAATCATTATTAATTGAACAGAAATGGAGCATTTTAGTTGTAAATAAACTTAGCAGCAAAGTTTCATAATTGTCAAAGCAAGACTAAAACCCTATGATTTAAAAAATACATTTTTCTATATAATGAACACTTCTTTATAATGGACATTTTTTTTGTCCCGGAGGTGTCTGCTATTAAGAGACTTTAATGTATTTATAATATAAGGAATGTACTTGAATGGAACACCTAATTAGATTAATCGATACAACTTCTTTGGTCAATTAAACAATCCAAATATGAAACATAACATGAAGATAATTTATTCAATGAGAAAATATATCAATAAATTAAGTCAAATAAAACAGGCACAATAGCAATTCTAATTAATCATCATTGAGATTGTTAAGTAGTAAAGTTCTGAAATTAATTAGCATACAACAAGGAAAAAATATAGATCTGTGCAAAACAATACTCGGGTGGTAGCAGATTATAGGTATAGTTGATAAGCAAAATGAAAAGTGGAAATTAACAAATTGACTATATAGTAATTAATATAATAACTTAAAGACACTAAAAATGTTGAGTACTTGAGAAAATATTATAGGTTTTATGAAGGTTATGGCTTAACAAAAAAATATAATAGTTTAATTAATATGCCAACAACAGAGAACTTATTAGTTGAATAATTAAATAAACTAGTAAAAAGTTTGAAAATATGTTGACAAGAAAGACATGTTCTGTAATTTTTAAGATATTTAAACAGTGAGACTGGGAAAGATGATCAATAGAAAGGTTAAAATAGTTGACCAGGTTATTTATGTAACTTAACCTATGTAAAAAACAATTAACAATATAAAATCAACATGAAACATATTAAAATGAAAGTTAAGACATAACAAGTGACTTATTTCACAAAAAAAAGATTGTAAATAATTTAATTTTAAAGACTTGTTATTCAAGGCAAATGGTTTCTAAAAATTTGATTGTCTTAACTATCGAGACAGGATTAATTGTAGATTAAATGTAAATCAACGAATGTGTCATCCAGGTTATGCTTTACTCAGTTATGCAGTTATGATCAATTAGAAATACAAGATCAATGAATAAATTATCTTTATGTTATGTTTCATATTTATATTGTTTAAGTGACCATAGAAGTTGTACCAATTAAACTATTTAGCTGTTCTATCCAAGTACGTTCCTTATATTATAAATTCATTTTCTCCTTACTACAACTAATATGAGTATTACTAAGAATTCTATGTAGTTGAAAACCATTTACCAATTACCATTTGTTACTTTAATCCGCCATTAAAGGACCTATCTTAAGTGAAAATTATCAATCTTTTTATAATTTTCTTTGTATCAGATGGATTGATAATTTATTAGATACCAATTGGCTTTATTTTAGATCTCCAAATTAAACAAATTTCTAGCAATTAGGCTAACCAATAGCAGACACTCGGGCAACTGTGCCAGTAAAGATCCTGCAGACAAAGTGTCAAATTTAGCTAGATAACTAACAATAGCTGCCTTTTAAATAAACCTGGCTAGTAATTGATAAATTAATAATATATTTTTAGAAAATTAGAAAATGGAAAGAAAAATAAGTTTCATATCCAGGCACATAGTTATTTAATAACGAAACGAGATGGTTGTTTTGTATAATCCTTTCACATTTTTAACAAAGTCATCCTAACAATATTCTTACAGAATACAAACCATGGGCACACGCAGTAACAGGCAAGAGGAGTGCACTCCCCCCGCCCGTCCCACCACCCTCCCAAATTATGTTTTCTTTGGCAAGAAAACATTTTTTAATCTTCTAGTTTGCCTTAAAATTTTTGTCTTCCAACATTTAGCAACTATTAGATTTCCAATCGTGGTATATATTATAAATTCATTTTCTCCTTACTACAACTAATATGAGTATTACTAAGAATTCTATGTAGTTGAAAACCATTTACCAATTACCATTTGTTACTTTAATCCGCCATTAAAGGACCTATCTTAAGTGAAAATTATCAATCTTTTTATAATTTTCTTTGTATCAGATGGATTGATAATTTATTAGATACCAATTGGCTTTATTTTAGATCTCCAAATTAAACAAATTTCTAGCAATTAGGCTAACCAATAGCAGACACTCGGGCAACTGTGCCAGTAAAGATCCTGCAGACAAAGTGTCAAATTTAGCTAGATAACTAACAATAGCTGCCTTTTAAATAAACCTGGCTAGTAATTGATAAATTAATAATATATTTTTAGAAAATTAGAAAATGGAAAGAAAAATAAGTTTCATATCCAGGCACATAGTTATTTAATAACGAAACGAGATGGTTGTTTTGTATAATCCTTTCACATTTTTAACAAAGTCATCCTAACAATATTCTTACAGAATACAAACCATGGGCACACGCAGTAACAGGCAAGAGGAGTGCACTCCCCCCGCCCGTCCCACCACCCTCCCAAATTATGTTTTCTTTGGCAAGAAAACATTTTTTAATCTTCTAGTTTGCCTTAAAATTTTTGTCTTCCAACATTTAGCAACTATTAGATTTCCAATCGTGGTATATAATCACCATATCCACTAGACACATTTTCGAATAAAACCTGTTACAACAGTTTAAACACTGGTCAACATTTCCCCTTAATCTTCTTTTTGGAGAGCAGATAAAACAAAGAATATCAAGTGCTGGTGTATTTTTAGTATCTTTACAGTGAAATTATATAATGCCAGTGACCAGCAGAAGCTTTTACAGGTGCAAGCATGTGTGCGGAGGAATATATTGTGCCCTCCACATGGTTTTTTTTGCAGGCGCCCAGAGTACAAATGGCATGCTTTGTACAAAGATGTTACTTACCGCCAACCCATGCAATGGTAACTCCACCCAGTTCAGAATCTGAGAATCGTAGAAGGAAAGTCCCATTGGCACATTTTGACAACATCTCTTCTGCTTGTTTCTTGCGAACAAATCCCATAATTGCTCTGAGGGGACACCAAAAATAAATGAATATTCATAAACTGAATCAAATAATGAATATTTAAAAGTTTAACAAGAACAGGTTAGGCTGGCCCAGGTATGGTTATTTCCGAAACCATTAACTAACCAAATAACTGAATGTGCATTCACATTTTAACAAAAAATATCGTGTTGTCATTTAGTTGGCTTAAACTAGAGGTCTGCTTAAACTTGTATTTAAAGCGTCAAACCGAGCTTTAAATAAAATAGTTGTGTTTGGCTAAAAAAAAATATGGAATAAAAATTTTGAGCTCTTTGAAAAAGTTAATTTTGTATCCTGTATTATGTCTAGAGATCAATTATTCGTTGTTTACTCTTCTCTCTGCTTGATTGGACGTGGTTTGTGAAATGAGTAGTGTGAGAGGATGGTGGTGGGGGTGGAGATGGAGGAAGAACCAAAAAAGAGGTTACTGTACAGGTTGGAGTGTCAAGGTAAACAATTGACTAAACTGGTGTTGAATGGAGGAGAGTATGAGGTTCAAATAAAGGAAGTAAAGGAAGTAAAGAAAGGCATCTCTCCATAGGGCTGTTAGAACATAACTTAGTGGAATACTGTATCAGTACAGCGTAATGTAAATGTCTACTATGTGCATACTAAAAATCATTCATGTTTAACTTCTCTCACTTGTAGGAGGTCTGCACCAAGTGAATAGCTACACAACAGATGGACATGGATGTAATAGGGTTGTTTGGAGTGAATTAAATATGCATTCAGACTTATATTTATATATATATATATATATATATTTTTTAAATTGTCCTTAATAGTATTTAAATCATCCTAATTGTGGTTTGTTTAGATCAAAGTATATTTCTGTCATTTATTAATTACCATGGCTTAATGTTTTTAGTGGTTTAATTTTTTTTTATATAACATCACTTTTCTTTAAAATATATTAATCATATTTCACTAAAAAGGATTTTTAAATAACTTTAATAGTTTTTTTATTTATATAAGTAGATTTTAAAATTATATATACTAAACCCAAGCTTGGCTCAATACCCTGGAGCTTTATGAAAAGATCGCTAGAGATCAAATTGAATAAAAAAGCTGGTGCTTGCAGACCCATAGCTAAAATGTATTTAAAGAAGAAGTATGAAGGAATCAACCGTATAAGTATTTAGCTACATTCAAACAACAGATTCATATTTAATTTTTATCTTGTGGAAATTTCTCAATATTGTACAATTTGTTTATGTGCTATTAGGAAAGATCTTGTTTTATTTTATTTTGCTGTTGGTTTCTATTTATTGATTAAATACTTGCAGATAGGAGGTGGGTATAGTGTACAATTGGTGTCTAGTCAGAAGTTTTTGGTGTCATAAGAATGTATTGGGTTTGATACACCAGACAACCAAATCAAATTTAATAATTATATTTGCAATGTCATCTGTCTAAGACAAATACAGGATTCACTTCTGGTTTTATACTTTCAGATAGATTAGGTAAAGAATAGTTATTTACACATCCTGAATTTAAGAGAGGTTCTCTTTCTTAACCTAAAATATTTTAGGGTAGAAATACTAGAAATCTCCATTTAACTTAGAAAAATAGGAGTTAAGTTCTGAAGCCTACACCAAAACCAAAAGTATTGAAAAAACATTTTTGCACAATGAAATAACATATCAAGTACATATGATTAAAAAAAAAAAGTAAAGCTGACACTACAATATAATTCAGGCAATTTGGCTAAGGAACAACACTTGGAATTAATACAACCTTTACTTAACATCAATTAGTTTCCAGCCTGTGGCAGTTTTTGTTCAAGTTATCTATTTTCCACTACCTATCGTAGCTTCATATTCCTTATAATCTAACTTAAGAATAGTACAGGCACAACATCCAGTCTCTGACCGTTAATTCATCACTGTGAAAGGTTTAAATAACATTTAACCAATTCTAAATTTTTCAGCCATGGTGGGAATCGAACCCAGTACCCGTATTTCAGTAGACAAACATGCTACTGATTGGGTTAAGATGTCGGATTCTTGGAATTAATACATCAATTAATTGTTAATGTTAGCTTTAAAAACGGACATCTTGGGGGACCTTATGGATGATAAGAAAATAAAATGTAATGTTTAAATAAGCATCTAAACAGCAATGCTATAGAACGGTGTGAAAGTATTTTTTTAATATCGTGCATGTAGAATGAGACCTACATGTAATTAAAAAAGTTGATTCTGAACACTATTTTGAATGTATTCTTACCCATCTGCCCATGGCTGGCGTAAATGTTCCCTGGTTAATTTCATGACTGCGTAAAACCATTCCCAGAAGGTAAAGTTTCTCTCAGGAAGGGGTTCTTTACAGAACTGAGACCAACTGAGGTACATGCCACTGTAGTCCGCTACTTGGGTATTTCTGCACAAATTTAATGTTAGTTTATTACATATGTAGGCAGAAAAGAACACATGCAAATAATACACAATAGTTGACTTAACAAAGTGTTAACAATGTGTTGAATGTCCCTGCAGGCTTTCCTTAAATCTAAATAAACTATAAACCTATAGATTTGATTTTACTAAAATTGTAAATTGTCATTGTAAAGATGTATTAAATTTGTTGAACTAAGTCATTTACAAGAGTTTGAATGGAGAGTAGAATGATGAAGGGTTGATCAAGAAAGATGTTATTACAAACCGAATTCTTTCAACATTCATCAGGATTAAAGAATTATCAAGAAGAAATTATAAATGAAAAACCTTTTGTCAAATGGAACTTTTAACACAATGGATAATCCGGCATTTATTTTATATTAACATATTTTTTCTGTTTGTAAAATAAATCATAACATTGTATGTTTCAAAGTTTTTTTTTAGGTGAATGTATTAATGTATGTTTATACTTCATACTTTAATGATAGCTACTATATTAATTTGTGTATATCTAAGTTTAAGTACCATCATGTATCTAAGGACACATAAAACATTCTGCATTACTATTAGGATGGTCCACTAATGAAAAAAGTGACAATCTTATTGTTGTCACATATGCAGAATGGAAGTCAGGGGAATGAAAATATGAGACCATACATAGGGTCAGAAGGGCTTTGTGTTAACTAGACAAAAATAAGCAATAATGAAGAATACCTTGGTAACCAGTGTGATCCGAGCTGGTTAAATACCAAAGAGAGTCATCTGAGATCATATAAAGACCTGAAGATAGACCTATTCTGGATGGGTTGTTCACATAGCTCATTTAAGAAAGGCAGACACTTTATAAATAATCAACCATGTATTGAAGCGTGACCTTTATATTTGATTATATTTTAATGCAAATACATTCAGCGCGTCAGTGATTTGACAATTGAGTTAAATGATTATTTTAAATTAAAGTTGGGTTGAATCTAATGTTCTAAAAATCCAGCCCTTTATAATCACTACAAACCCCCAACCACAAATTCAAATCCGAGTCTTGGAAAAAATTAAGAACAAAAGAGGAAATATAAACTTAATGGAATGATAGAAAAGAGAAATAATTGTTAAATGTGACATTTTTTTGTTAAACTCTATCAATCAGAACATTTATACATTCATTTGAGTGTTAAATTAATGGTCTATGGTCTGGTTGTTAAATTTGTACTATGATAAAATTTATGATTGTAAACCACCAACAAGGTGTATTAAAGCAATAAGACAAATTTAAATTTAAAGAAGTTCCTGCTCATCAATAAAAGCATTGAGCTATCCTAATAAAAGTGAGTCAAATTTGTTTGGTTTTTACCCAGAGGTATATTCAAGACCTTTTATTTTTCATGTAGAACACCAACATTTTAGGGACATATTATTAGCGATGCTGTACTAAAACTAGTGTGACGAATAACATTTTGAGCACTCTTTGTGCTGTTTACTCTTATAGAAATGACCATGTTGAAATCCTATGTAAATCAGTGGATATGTCAACTATTTTAAGTATTGGCCACTTGTTAGCTTACATTCAAGTTGAGTAGGAAGAAAGCCAACTTACTTGGATCCAAGTGGAACGTTGATGAAATTCAAAATGGCGTAGACTCAAAACGTGGAGGGTGAACCCCGCAAAAGGAAAGTTATAAAAATGCTCAAATTAAGAGATAAGCAAAATGTAAGGCTCATGTAACTCTATAAGACAGAGGAAGTGTTGTGGAATGTAACAAAAAGCAGGTAATGCAGCTCTCATGTTAGCTTAAATGTTTACAGTTGCTAAACACACGTTTTTGCAGATCATATGGTTCAGCGTAGGGATATATAATTTAGTCTGGTAACTTTTCAAAGCCGTGAGCTGTCAGTCAGCACCAAAGAAACCATGAAGCTACTGAACTTCACTTTTAATTTCTTCTTACACTTTTACACTTCACACTTCCAGTAGTTATTTACATTGTTTTAAATTTTTGTAAATATTCCTTTTTCACAACTATTATTACCTATGACACAAACACAAATGGATGCCATTCCAAATAATACAATTTATGTAAGAGATTTGTCTTTATGCAAATAAGTGTGAAGATGTATTTTGCGCGTAATTAGGTATTTAAAAGATACTTTTATCATTATTTTGCGCTAAAAATGTGTTTTCATGCCTTAAATTTATTAATCGATAGCTATTTATCTCAATTATATGCAGTGTGGTTATGTTATTGAAAAGCTCAATTGTGTTTTAAGGTGGTTATAAAATAAAAATGACTGAAATTTCAGGATTCTATGTAATTAATGGAAGATAAGATAATTTAAAATTGATGAATAATATTTTTAATGAAAATTAAATATAAACGTAACATTAATAGACAGTTATTTTATTATAACCCTTTTTTCCCAAAAAAATACTAGGAAATATTTTTTCCACACAAGTTTTGGGAACAATCCATTTCCAAATTTTTTCCTAAAGTATGTAATCCTGCACAGCCCTAGTCTAAGATATATGTTTCAAAGTGAGCACACCTGAATGCCTTCTCCCCAAGAAACCTCAGGTTATCATCTGTGAGGGATCTTCCTGTTGCTGCCTTGAACTTCATGTTGAGAGCATTGGCCACTTCTTGCCAGGCTACCTTGTCTGGGACAGCAAATGGGATTCGTCCAGGCTCAGCAAAAGCATTGTCCCATGTGACAGTTGCCCAAGCATGGGGCTCCTGGTTCCCATGAACTATCACCACCACTGGTAGAGAGAGGGTCCATACCTACAGACAATATTACTAGGGTAAAGACAATAGTATGATAAACCGTTACGAAGATTAAGGCAGGAATATGAGAGAAACCAGAGTGGACAGAAGGTAAAAACAATCAATGACGAGGGTAAATAATTGTAAGAAAGAGAAGGAATGCATAAGATAAGGGAAATATTGGAGAGAAGGAAAATAAGAAAATCAAAGTCAAATATTTAGACAACTGTGTTTGTCCTTTATGTTATACATTTTACATGTTCCTATCTGTGTTTTATCATTCTCTAGCATTTTCCTTTTTCTCCCCTTTTGTTTTTTTTGTTTTCTCTTTTAGAAAGTTGCGTTGCGCGTTTCACACTACTCCCTGATGAGTTCCGATAGAATGAAAACTGGGTTGGGGGATTGGGCGGTGACAATCAATTTTCTTTAAGAGGCAACTATTACCTCTTTGTCCATTGGCAACAGTGTAAAGTGTGAACTGTGTTCTTCTTTTCATTGTAAAGGCCATATTGTGTTCGTCCCCTACCCCTTTATGTGTTTCTATCCACCTTTCCTATACCTTCTTCCAAATATAATACAATTACCTCATAAAGCGAAAAGAGGTTTTCCTTATAGATCTCTATACTAATGTAAGTTTAAAAAAAATTGGAAATGAAATTAATTCAAAATAAAACCAAGAAAGTTATAAGAGTTATAAAAATTGCACATTCAAAAGAGTAAGCCTTGAAGTCTGCTGACCTGGAAGACAAGCTCTCCGCCACCAACAGAGAACTGAGATTGGAAGAGCAGTGAAAATTTTTCATCCATTACAGACTCAGTGCCCTTCTTTTCTGCCCGCTTGATCTTTTTGAGCTGCATGTTGCGGAAACTGACGGAAAGCTGTCGCGTTGCCTGGTGATACTCCATTGTTCCAGTGTTATTGAGAATTTCACCACTAGCGTCTCCCTTTGCCATCTTGTCGTTTTTAAGAAGAGCATTTGCCTGGTTTTCACTAATTATAGTTACTTTTACCTGAAATAGTGATAAATGTAATATAAATATATCAGAAAGAGACATTAATATTGGAACAGTTTTTATCAATAACAAAGATAGACATAACACTTGTTTAGAGCGCAAACAGGCCATAGATTTAAACAGTAACACTTTTTGTATAACAAATCTTGTCACTTCCAAAAGTTTGATAGATGGAAGCAATCCAATCACGCAATATGCTTAGACGTCGACACAAAACTTAAGTTTGTAAAGTAGTTTTCATTGGTACTAAATATTATATTAATTCTTATTTACCTACTTCAGTGATTGCGTTGTTTAACACACTACTCTCGCAGCAGACTAGATGGCAATGACGGGGAGATCAAGGTTCGAATCTCGGTCGGGTGTACTGAGGGTTGTTTTCCACAATGGTTTTACATTCTCTCCCCATGCAAATGTGAGTACACTTCCTATAAATATTGTATCCCTAATTCCTAATCCCATTAGCGTAATTAGTACATAAATGTATAATTCGAACAAGTAGTAAGAGGTGGATCTAAAAAATATTTTATAAAGAAGTTTATGCAATTTTACAAACAATAACAAAAACAAGTTAGCTTAGATAAAATTTAAATAGCATAGTTCAAACATTTACGGTCATTATTTGATAGCAGGACTATAGTGAAATATCAATTAATTGTTTTTGGCATGAATCTGAAAAAAAATTAGACATGAGGAAACAATAGATAAAGGAAACTATATAAAATTAATTTATTTGTTTAAGTGGCACCTTTCCTTTTCAAATTGAACATTCTAGAACAATATTAAAGATGTTTACTTGGTCTCTTCTGGTTATATTGAGAGCATACATGAAACTCTTTCCTTGCGACCCTCAAACAGAGCCCTCTGCACTAGCTGCTTCCTCTATACTTGTCATTTTAAATGAGACTTTAGAATAATTTTAAATTAAAAATAGATATAGTTTTTAAACTAATAATATGGTAGGACTTGTAAAAGATTAAGGGACATTATTACATTTTATATAAATGATCAAATACTATCATGAAAATAATATAATAGGGGTGGGCGAATAGTATTTTTTTATAAAATCAAATAGCAAAATTTTTAACAAATATTGAATAATATAAGTTAAATAGTTAATCTTAATACATTATTGATGGAAATTATTTGTATTAATTAATTGCTTTTGAAAATGATGTTTGATATTTAACTATTGGAAGAGTGCAAAAAATAGAAAATAATTATTTACCCTTCTTAAATGTCCTCTAGGTTTAAAACCTCTTAGATATTCCTTAGCTACAAAAATACTTGAATGTTCTCTAGGTTTGCCACCCTTTAAATTATTCTCTATGTTTGAGCCCCTTAAAAGTCATGTGTTTGAGAGCCCTTAAACTTCTCTATTTAAAGCCCCTTTAAAGTCCTCCAGAAATGACACCTCTCAAAGGTTTCATATTTTAACACCCTTGTAATCTTTACTTGCTGTTTATTCACCAACAGCAGACAGGCTGATGCTCATAAATAATTGACCTTGACAAGCTACAGTAGCCCCGTGGCTTCTTTGGTGCTGACTGACAGCTCACAGCTGAGTTCTGACAGTCAACATTTAGGTTTATACCTAAATTTACACTGTCAGAAGTGACAGCTACTAAACACATGTTTTTGCAGATCATATAGTTCGGCATAGGGATACATAATTTGGCCTGGTGACTTTTCAAAGCCGTCAGCTATGAGCTGTCAGCCAGCACCAAAGAAGCCATGGGGCTACTGTACTTACTCCTCCCTCCCCCTCATTTCCAAGCCACAAAACATAGCTAGCTCTTTAAGGGTCTATATGGTATTATAAGATTCTCTATGTGGTTTGTAGAGTTAGTAGGGTAAGTTATTTGCTTTACCACTTTTTTATTTCTCAAGTTTTCAAAATTAATATTTAACTTTTGAGATTAGATTGAGATGTTTTTTCTCTCATCTGATCGAGATATTTTCAAATATTGCACATCCCTACAAATAACTTTAAGAGATATAGTATTATATTGATTTTTGTAAACCAAAGTCAGACTTTTTTCTACATGAGTTGAAGAACAAACATTTTAACTTTTGTTATGGTGGTGTTATTGCAATAGGAGTTCTTTACCATTTGACTAGTTATTTACAATCAGATGGACATTAGATAAATTTAAATATTCAAACCTTCTATAGTTTTTTTAATACGTCTAATATCTCACCATTTACAACTGATGATACTAATCATCAAAAGTGCCAGCTGCAGATGACATGAATGAACATAAACAAAAGAAGTTTTATTTTTAGATCGTGTAGTTCCAACTATAGATATACTGACCTGTGGCGGGGTCATGTGGACATTTAGTTTGCCTCCAACTAACAGTCTGACGGTGGAAGTGAAGCGAGTGTTAGTTTTCATTACTTGCGGTGGCTGCTTCTCAATTATAAAAGTGCTGAAAAACACAAAGTGGTTTAGATTAAATGTCAATAATTATTTAGGCATTAAAAAATATTCTATCTTGATTTGAATATCACAAATAAAAAATAATGTTAGATATGAAATTTAATGTTGTTTAGAGTGGTAACAGTAAAAATTATAGCACTATTCAACCAACATCTATTTTTTTAAACGCCTTATAAATTTTTTAT
Organism: Timema poppense; assembly: GCA_902141375.1. Taxonomy (NCBI): domain Eukaryota; kingdom Metazoa; phylum Arthropoda; class Insecta; order Phasmatodea; family Timematidae; genus Timema; species Timema poppense. Next base: position 6,501 of record CABFOV010003158.1, on the reverse strand, counting down.
TACAATTTAATTACAATTTTCATAAAGAAGGTCTACTTATTACAACTAGTTAATAATATTTTTAAATTATAGGTCTTAAACTTAATATAATGTTATATGCATACACAGGAGTCAACAACCTTGCTTGTACCGAATTATTTTTTATCATCAAGCATGGATACACATCAATCACCAAAGCAGAAGGAAAGCATTATCTCCAAATTTATAAGCCAGTCAGAAAGTGTTTCACAATTTACACATAATTTTTTTTTAGCTTTATCTAATATTTAAAGGTCATCTCTTGAATATTCTAGTTCTATTACCAAAATACTTAAAACTTTTGATATTTGTGGTTTTATTAACCTATTATTTTAATAAATTATTTTTCATATAGCAACACTTAAATTATGGTGCCATTTTCTTCTTTTCCTTTTTTAGATAATTTAGATAATTGTCCTTGGAGACAATGTTGAGAAAGTAGCCAGTTAAAACACTTCTCTTATAATCTTTGGTTTAGAGAAATAAATTTCCTTTGAGAAATTATTTTGTAATAGTACAGTTGGTATTATTTATTTTCCATGCTATTTCAGAATAAGGGTAAGTGACAACATTGTCAGTGTTAATTCGCATTTAAATCAACAAAATTGATCATAATTTGCATTTAAAAGGCAAAATGGTCTATTTCACGTAAAGATTTTATTTAGTTTTATTTCATGAATGTTTTATTACTTCAAAAATGCTATAATGGTTTGGTTTTGAAAGTAATTTAACGTGCTGAGTAAACGTACATAAAATATGTTTCGCAAAATTTCAATCTTTATTAATAACTGAATATCAGTGATTTTTGGTAATGAAATCAATAAATGGGTGAAGCAATATTTTAAAACATCAAAATGGAGTTAAAAAATGGAAGATACATAGAAATGAAGACAAGCCAACTTGGAGGAATATGAAGAAAATGTATAGAATTTAATGCCTAATAGTGACATCTTTTTTTCTTTTGTATTTATTAGAATTATTGAAACAAATTTTCAAAACACATGTGTCTGAGTATAATGAGCAACTTTTTACAGACTTTCAGGATAGAAAATATGCCAAGATCTCGAAACAACTTAATAGAGAAAGCATAGATCTGACAAAACAATACTACTTTTGTCTATAGAAGGGTGTAGCAATCCAGAATTTTAGAAATAGTGCAGAGTTAAAAGGTTTCCTGATCTAGATCCAAGTGTTGGGATATATCTATTAAAATCTCGAAAATTAATCTAATACTTAAATAATATTTGTTTCATTCATCAGTAGAGCCCAAATTTGTATGCGATTACATATTTTAATCATGCCATTTAGAAATGTGAAAGTGAATGTCGGCAATTTAGGTAATTTCAAACTGTATTTTTAGTTCTAATTTGAAATATATATTTTTTTTACTTATTTTGCATCTTTTTATAATCATGGTGTTATGTTTGTATCTTTCTTAGGAAAAATACTTTTAAATGATGTGTCACTAATTTTCAGGCAACCTGTACTTTCATAGGGGAATGTGCCCTGTAAAGGGGTAGCAGTGAGAAAAGTTAGTCCGGTTAAACCGCTCATCAGAGGTTTACAGAAGCCATAATGTAACTTAGTATCTGATGTTTCTCGTGCTGTGAAGGGTTGAGAACGTCTTGTTACCAGATAGTAGCGTCAACTTGCATCTATAAAGTGGCATGTCAGTTTGTAAACATAAGTTGACAAGTTGTAAAAACAATAATTCTTGGATTTGATTAGCTCATTTTCCTGTTGTTCTTTGGTATGGGTATAAAGAGGCAAGGCCAATAACAAAAACCGAACCCAAAATCAATTAAGGAAATTTGATTTGAGATCTGATGCAATAATAAGGTAAGTAAAACGGTCTTTTGAAAAGCAAAATAGCTAGATCAATCATGTCTATAGGTGTAAGTGTAATATTAATACCGGCTAGTACGTTGAGATCATTTATTTGACTTTAGTTTACTAATTTATTATTTTCAGTCTAACTTTTAAAATACTGGAGTGGTCGGACATTACTTTGTTTTCAAAGAATCGGCAACAGTGGCTGGTTTCATTGAAAGTTTTTAGTGTTTGTATTATTTCTAAAATCAGTTATATGATGCCAATTATTTGAGGTTTTTAATTAATAGAAAATTTAAATGATGTGAAACAGACTAATAATTAGGGATCTGCTAGTATTCCGATTTTTGAGCAGAGCCTGAAATAGATACTAAAGCTCGGGATCGACATATTTTTTGGCTCACAATTTTGAGCTTCTTAAAAAAAAAAGTTATTTCTTTGACTTGAATTGTGTGCCTAGTGATGAATGACTAATTGTTTCTTCTCTCTTCTTGTTGGGAATGTGGTTTGTGAAATAAGGAACAGTTAGATTGGAGAGGGAATAAGTGGGCAGGAGATAAGAGTTTGAGAAGAACCCAGCAAAGAGGGTATTGTGCAAATGGTTATTGGAATGTCAAAGTCTGCAACCGGTAAATTGGTTATTTAGTGGAGAAGGGTAAGAATATATAAAGAGGAAATAGGAAAGACATCTCTTTGTAGGAATAGTAGAACCCAAATAAGGTTAGTGCAAGACAGTTTCAAGTACATCTAATACAAAAATATAATATGTACATCTTAAAAATCATTAATGCTCTAACTTCTTTCTCTGGTAGAAGGTCAGCACAGACTCCTCAAACTTGCCTTGAGATAAATTCTGTACTTTCGATTTTTTCCATTTCACTACATCTTTTTGAGAACCTTCCATTTTTTTCTTCTTCTGGATATCACTTTTTATACGCAAGCAATGAACAAGGCTTCTTTTTTTGAAGAAATTATTTTTGTTTCTGTACAAACAAGCGAATATTTACGGCCTGTGTAAAAGAATGTGCAGTAGGAATCTAAATTATACTCAAACTCAACTATAATTATAAATTAAGGCCACTTTGACTGAAAACTATTATCCAAATAAAAGCACATGAAGGGGTCAGTATATTGAACAAATTTAAACAAGTGCGGTGAGTATAAACATGTCACTGTAATGTGACAATGTGTTTTCGAATGTGCTTGTTATACGTAGTCTCAGGCAGAAAATATCACCTAGGTGCATTCGAAATATTAATAGACAAAAAGTGATAAACTTTTATTTTCAACGCCCCAAGTATTCGGAGGTTGTTTATGAGTATGTTTACTAAAGGTGAACACATGAACAATATTATTATTTTTGAACATTAGAATTTGAGTATAAGATGTGTGTTGCGTAACACTTTGATGTACCCCATTCTCCCCCCC
>CABFOV010003157.1:45180-60534 GCA_902141375.1 Timema poppense | reverse complement strand
CCCCCCCCCCCTCGCCCCCTCATTCAAGAATCTTATCTGACGGTTCAAAAACCTATTAAAGCGTAATCCACACACTCGCCGGAAACAAAGGGTGGAATCTATTTGGGTGGCATAGTAATTCGCACATGCTCTCATCAATGTGTGTTGACCCATGAACAGGTTTTGCAACGCAAACTAGAAACATATTATCATCAATATGTTTTATTTTAGAAAATATGTTTGGATTATCATACATTATGAGCCAGTTTCATAGTCAGATTGAGTATTCCCAAGTGCGGCGCTATAGTAAATGCAGGACACCTACCTAGACCAGAATGGACTGTACTAGTTTAATATGTGAAACTGGCCCATTCCATTCGATTTTAGTTAGGTGTCGTCTTGTATTTAGTATAGTGACGCACTTGGGCGTACTCAATCTATGAAACTGTCCCAATGACATTAAATGGTTTAGTACAGATTGAATGTTCTAATATTTACACAAAACGTAATGTTAAGGGCCTACATATAATTTTGTAGTTCATTTTGCAGTAATAAAATATATATATTTGTGCTTTTATTTTCCATAAACAATATAATTTCCTGTAGCTTGGTTTCACTATTCAGAATTGGTAATCTTTATTATATATATTAGTATTTTAGTTTGTTTGCAATTTATAACTTTTATTTTTTTATGCCCTCTTTACAAAGGCTTATAAAGGGAGGAACGGGGAGTCTGGCTCCCCTTGAAATTTGATAGAACCCCTTAGGGAGGGGGTCATATATAAATAAAAAACTTGTATTGGCTGAAGGTATAGTAAAATTTTCTAGCGGACCTCCACCCCCTAAAAAAATATATCTTTCTACGCCCGTGCCCCTCTTTCATCTTTATAGTGATAGTAAAGAAAGATTTTCTAGTAGAATTTACTTTACACTTTGAATATATACAAAATATACTTATTACTACCAGATTTCTTATCTTAGTCAGTAGTACGTCTGCCTACTGAACTAAGGGTCCTGGCTCGATCTCAGTATGGCCGAAAAGTATCTCGTTAATGAAATTGAAGCTATCCTATTCAACAAAAAGATACATTTTACTGTAAATTGTATTTAATTTTATTCGAGTAAACAATATATATAATCACTTTTCTTCACTTAGTTTCCTCATTATTATTATTATTATTATTATTATTATTATTATTATTATTATTATTATTATTATTATTATTATTATTATTAGTACCGCGTCATACCACCCGTTGAGGTTATACGCTTTCCTCCATATTGTTTACATCATTCATTATATTTTAACTTTAGTTCTCATCAAATATCTGTTCCTAATCTTTATATTGCTAACAGTTTTATGGTGGGTTGTTTTCATTTTAAATAGTGCTAAAAAATTATTCATATTCGATTTTATACTTTTACACCTCTTCAAGGCCATAGTTAAGGGGATTTTGTGGTTCAATTCCCCCTTCCCCCCCGAAATTTTATTGACAAAATATATATGGCTTTATCTATGTTTCAAACAATGTCAAAATTTATATACAAGTACAAATTAGGGGGCTGTGTTGTAAAAAAAAAATCACTTCAGAGAGCTTCTAGAGGCGTTTATTATTTAGAATTTTTTCTAGCCTTCGACAACAATGGTGTCATTTTGCCATAAAAAAAAATTCAGATAGCTCCTAGAGGTGTTTAATATTTAGAATTTTTCCTAGTTTTTGACGTTTAGGGGGCTATGTTGCTATAAAAAAAACACTTTAGAGAACTTCTAGAGCTGTTTGGTATCTGGAATTTGTCCTAGCCTTCGGCACTTAAGGGGTTATGTTACCATAACAAAAAACTTTATAGAGCTTCTAGAGCCCTTTAATATTTAAAAATTTTCCTGGTCTCCGGCAGTTAGGGGGATTATGCTGCCATAAAAACACTTCAGATAGCTTCTAGAACAATTTTTTATTTAGAATTTTTTTTTAGCCTCCATCAATTGGGGGATGGGCCCACCAATCCACCCCCTCACCCCCCTCTTTGATATTATTGGCTCGGCCTTGCACCCCTTACTAAATTTTTCCCTAGAATGTTTTCTAAACTGCTAAAAAAATATCAGTTTTTTATCTTTAGCTTACACCCTGATGCCATTAAAGGCAATCTTGTTGTAAGCTATAGTAAATGTTGGTAGTTTTAATTGTAGATTTTATAAGCTGTCTAGTAATAATGAGGCTATGAAATGAATACACACAATTTTACAAACCTATTTGTAATGTTTATTTCTCCGTTTATTCAATAAAAACATTCCACACATTTTTAATTTTTCTCGAGTTCCTTTGAACTCTTGGTAAAACGAGCCAAGTTATTTCTTCCTCTCAGTAATAATTTGTCTGCTAGGAAGATAAAATTAGGATTCCAGAGATTAATAAAGGTTGTAGGAATTCTTTGTAGAACATTTCATTCTTTTGATTAACTTGAGTATCTCTATCAGCGGAACTTTTAAGCTATTATTTTTCATTAGTTATTTTTAAAACAATTTTATACACTTAGGTGTTCGCACGGTGTAAGGCATCATTATCGCAATAGATTTGACTGTCGATAATGGAAAGATCTTGGTTAGAATCCCGGTTTATTGTACTGGGCGTGTTTTCCCCCCATAAAATTGTTTTCCACTCTCCCTTAACGCTAATCGGATACACTTCCTCTAAATTCAAACTTTTTCTTCTTCTCTAACACATTAGCTTAGTATATTTTCGTGCAACCCGAATGAGTAGCAAAATGTGGTGCTAAAAATATCTTAAAGTCTTAAATATTTATACCAAGGTGTGAGTGTAGGGAACGCGAGATAAGGACAGTATAAAATATTACTACGGCAGAAACTACATTAGATGAGAAACTTTTTAAATTAAGAGAAAAAGTTGTCATTAAATTTTAGGACATCTTTGACAGATATTCAAGAACTGTTGATATCACCATATGAAGAAAATTAAACTGTTTCTCTACTGGATAATTAGGTGACCTGGCGGTCTAGGGGTAAGGTGTCGGACTACCTTGCTGGGGTCCGGGGTTCAATCCTCGGTCCCGGCACAGATTTATCTGCTTGCTAAATCCTTCGTTAACCTCTGACAATACGTGTATTAATCACAACTTGTGAATGTGTGTAGTGCCAGGCCTCCACCGTGGTTCGGATCCCACTTTAAACTGTAGGTCCTCCAGGTCATCTCACAATCACCCTACCATTATACATTAGCGTAAGTGCGTATAACCTGAACAGGTAGTAATATGCGGTGACAATAATAATAATAATGATGATAATAATAATAATAATAGATAATTATTTTGATTTCTTTGAACCAAATGTTTTGTGATAAAAAACCGCAAAAATACTACCCTTAATTCGAGTTATTTGAACTTCCACTTTAAAGTACACTTTCTCTACCAACTGATTATATCATATATCATAATACGACTTACAAACTAACTTCTATAACAGACCAAATACTCACTCCCCCTTGCTGTCAAATTATCTCTTTGAAAGGAGAAATCTTAATTTAACCTAATATATCATTTTCTGTCGTACCGGAAATTTGGAATTTTTAGCTCAGTATAAAGACGCGCTACCTACTGCGATAAAAATCTAAAGTAGTTTTTGATTTATCGATGTTAACATTACATTTGCAACCTTTACCGGTTTAAGGAGTATGTTGATGATTTAAGTATGCATTTGTCATTTGTACACAAGAATACTAATATTTATAATTCCTGGGTCTCTTTCCTACACTCTAATCTGCCTATTATAATATTATTATCTACCTTGTTTCATTATCTAAGAAAAATAGAATGAGGAAGATTAATTTTAAGAAACTACTATATTGCTCATTTATAAAAAACTCACAATGCTCTCATCCGATGTAAACGTGAATTATTACGCTTGAAAAACAAGTTTTTATTTCGTAAAAGTCACACAATACTGCCGTCACACCGCCACTCTATAATTTTTTATTTTTTTTTATCACCGCGTCTTACCATCCGTTTGGGTTATACGCTTAAGTAATAATTACGCTAATGGATTAGGAATTGGTAAGGTTGAATTTAGAGTAAGTGAACCCGAATTTGTCTGGAGGGAGAGTGGAAAACCAATTAGGAAGAACCACCCAGTTCGCCCGACCGAGATTTGAACCTCGATCTCCCCGTCGTTGGCAGTCGAGCTCAACACGACTAGCGCGTTAGCTAACTACGCCAACGAGGCGGGCCACTCTCGTATTAGTTGCTAGAACAACTCTTTAGATATGTTGATAGAACGTATACTTACTCAACTAAAGTTTCCTAGGTTCGATCCCCGACATGGCCAAAAAATGTATCTCTAGGGTTGAGGTTTCTTATTTTACATGCAGGCTGAGTGCTGTATATTTTTTTTAGAATTGAGTAAGCTTGTAAGTTGTGAGCTGGTATATATTTTTTATTTAGCGCTACGTACCATTACTTGTTCAAGTTATACGCATATGCACTAATTTTGCTAATGAGCTAGGAATGAGGAAGATTGAAATTAGAGGAAGTGTAGCCTCATTTACGTGGATGGAGAGTAAATTTTTTTTAACCTCATTACATTCGACCGGGATTTGAACCCCGTTATCCTTGTCATCGGCAGTCTAGTCTAACACGATAGTGACGCCTTAGACTATGTGTCCACCGAAGCAAATTGGGGTGATAGGTATAATTAATTCCGACAGTCCATGATTAATAAATATATATATATATATATTTCATGATCCGAGTTTTGCTCCCCTTCTTAGCTATTCACATATTTACACTAATGAGTAAAGATGGGAAATATCTAATTTTAGGGAAATATACGTGCGGAGGGAGATCGAAAAATCATTTACAGTCACTTTAATCCTCGTCAATGTCTCTAGAAGTAGTAAATATACGCGCAGCTTGCAGGTCTGTCAGCCTACTAGGGATCAACTATACTACTTATCAATGCCGCTATAGGTAGCAAAAATACTCACAGTTTGAGTCATCATTAACTTAAGTGCAACTATCTTAAAGGCGTTTATCATAAGATGTAGGGTCATTAACGTCTGAAACTTCATTTTCACGGAACCTCGAACTCATCGGGACTTGAATCAAAATGTCTCTCAGAGGTTGTTGGTTGGGCTACATTTTTAAACATATTGCCTTAACGATCTTGACCGTAGTTGAGGACAGTAGAATGTGTCTCAGCGCACGCGCTCGCTCTTTCCCTTTCAAACAAGAAAATAATCAAAAGAGACAAGACGAAAACGTGAACTGCCTTGACATGCTACCCGTGAACGGGAGCGTTGAGCTCTTTACGGGAACTTATTTACATTTTTATTATTATTAGCACCGCGTCTTACTACCCGTTCGGATTATACGCACTTACGCTAATGTGTAATGGTAGGGTGATTGTGGGATGAAATGAAGGACCTACAGTTTAACGTGGAATCCGAACCACGGTGGAGGCCTGGCATTCCCCACATTCACAAGATGTCTTGTCAGAGGTGAAGGAAGGGTTTGGTAATCAGATAAATCTGTGCTGGAACCGAGGATTGAACCCCGGCCGCCAGCACAGAAGTCTGACACCTTACCCCTAGACCGCCAGGTCACCCAACTTATTTACAAATCTATTTATTTGGATACTTTACGTACAACTTTTAAAAACAAGGCTATGACGGTATAATACTTATAGAGTAACTTAACTTATCACCAACAAAAAGACAAAAAACATTTTTAGTGATCGCTTGGGTCGAGCCGAGGTCACTTATTCTTGAGATCGGCCCTTCTGTCCACTCGGCCACGTTTCAAATGATCTGCTCATTATTGATTATGTATTGCGCGTAGCGTTTCTATATTTGGGGTGGTTTTTAAGCGATCGATTACGAGACTTGTGTGCCAGGTCAAGTCGTAATATCGTTTCGAGACTCGTGGGGTCGTCTTCAGGAGCTTTGACCTGTCGCGAAATGGCTTCCGGGCATGTGCACGGTCACGCCGCGAACGGTACCTCGGGGTGGAGAGTGGTCAAACGCTCTACGCGGATGATTGACGAGGACGGAACCATTCTTTGCGTAGAAAGTAAAAAAGTATCCGTTTTCTAACACCCACATGCGGACTTAGGCGTTGGTCTCGTCTAGTTTGGGTTGCTGGTGACTAGGTCAGGGCTTGAAATCCCGGTATGATCCTTATCTCTTTTTTCTCCGCGCCTTAAGACTACTAGCCGTCTGGGCCGTAAGCATTTAATTATAATATTTAGGTAGGAATGAGCAAGGTATAAATTTTTTAGGAAATATACCAACATCGTGGAGAGATAAGGGGAAACCAATTGGGGGTACGGGGGGAACTTTATCACACCCAGTTGAGATTCAAAACCCCATCCTCCCCTTTATCAAATCGGACTACACCCAATATCAGCTCTAAGTAAACTGCAAGTCTTATGGAGAAAAGCTTAATCTTATCTCTCTTTCTCTCGGTTAACTGTTGCCAAATCTCCTCGCTTTCAATTATGTCGGAAGGTGGTGTTGGATAAGAGGTAGCTAGTAGTAACATCGACGAGCCAGCGTTGCTAAATTTGTATTTTAACCAAGGGAAGATTGACCACACACAAAACAAGAGAATGACACTGCTGTTCCCCAATATTAGCCATGTAGTTCCCTCAAAGATATTCTTATCCGATGTAGATTAGCCCGAGATTAATTTTGCGTATCCACCGGCGTGGGTCGTTCGGGTATGGCAAGCATTTTTTACTAAATGGTTCAAAGTAATTTCACGCTCTGGTGATTTTTTCTGTTTGGTTGTAAAAACACGTTACTCAAATAAAGCAAAAAAACAAACTCAAATTAAAATAAACATAGCGGAATTTTTATGACGTTTTTAAATAATAAATGAACAAATGCGAGCAGGGTCGAAGGGAAGCGAACAAATTTGACTCTGTAAAAGTCGGCAAGCTCTGAATGGCTATTGTGTGACTGGCCCGTAATAAATTAAAATAAATATTTTTTATCTTATGTTCCTATTTGCCTTTTTTTTTTAGCCTTTAGTTTTACAAACCTTTGTTTGTTGCGCTCTGACAGTCATTTGGAGGTGTTTTTAACATCTGTGAGTGCTCATTGGGACCACAGGGGACACACTTAAGTGCATGTCTGTTTTATTTGGTCTATAAAAAGTAACAGGTTTGGACTGACGCTCTGGTGCGATTTAATTTAGTAGAGCAGTGACTCGCACTGGATGCAGTCACTGGCCCACATTCCGCTCTAGATTATGTCGTTTTAAATAAGTCCAGATTATATTTAAGAGTTTGTTTAGCCTCCTCACCCTTCGGATAGCACTTATATTAAGTTGTACAGCCTGTACCAGACGTCGTATCGTGGTGCGTTTTTTTTTCTGTATTCTACTTTTAAAAAGGTGGAATTGAGACGAGTGAAACAGTTTTAACATATTTAAAAAAATATACACGACCATTTTAAAATATATTTTTTAATTATTTTTTTTTGTAGTTTTTTTTTTCAAACTAGATTAGGTTATACGTCACATCAACGAAACTTCACGTACCGGTAGCGTCACGTCAAAATATAATTCACCAGATTTTAATAGACGGCATTCATACTGAGAGACAACGTCACGTACCATCCGTCACCTGCGGGGACTGACGGACAATCTCGAGTAGAATGTTAGACATGTATGTTGACTTTGCGTTCCGTGGAATGAGTTGCGTCACTGCACAGCCGTCGCACCGTTAGCTCGCTCCGTGCTTAAAAAAACTCTGGATAATAACATGGATAATAAGCCTTTAATTGAATTATAACGTCAATACGATATGACCAATAAGAAAAAACAGTAAAATATACACAAAAATACAATATGGAGAAAAGTCGCCAAGAGATTAAAAAAAAGGTAACTTATTCCTTCCCCTAAAGTGTGTAATATTCCCCACAGACTTTCTCATTTTTAGTAACTTTCTTACCCATAATCTTTTTAATTGTTTTTCTTCGACTTCGTCTTCAAGTAGAATAGCAATCATTGCAAGTTCTTTATTTTTAAATCTTGGCATATTTGTATAAAGAACACTCTGCTTCCGCCAAAACATTACGGAAAACAAACGTTCACTGAAACCATTTTAGAAGATGACGCGGTGCATAACGTCACGTCGACGGGACGTATAGTGTGAATCTAACAGAGACAACACACCATTCTATAGGACTACATTAATCTACAGTAGTAAGTAGTATGTTCACTTTTCACAGATGGAAAGTTATTAGATGCACTTTAAAGTATTCATACGTCAGGTCATGTTATATGCACCTGTCGCTTTGGTCGGTATAGATCAATTGCGGGCTCACACCATGGATGAGTCGCTTTAGATTATACCAATAAAATAATAGATTGTTATTAATGCTTGCCGCAATAAAAATATGTTTGTATTGTCTAAATAAAGAAGCTTCCAAGGGATGTGGTATAGGAAGAAAATTATTTATACTGTAACTGTATTGAAATAAAGTTTAAAAAACATTAGGTATCGGTATATACATTTTTTGGTGAAACATGCTTTTTTTAACCTAGTAATAAAACAAACAACTTGTGCATTAAAATAATATTTTCATATTTACTAAACCACTGAAAATTAGAATGTCTTAATCAGATGATAGCGTAATTATGTTGGAAGGTATGATAGAATTGTGTGACGGTTATTAATATGTGATGACCAGGCTGTATTGATAGACAAAAAACAGTTAAAAGAGATTGAATGGGATAGTTAAATGCTTGCCATGCAGAAATTGATCGAGAAATAGCGCCACATATAGGCATTTGTTCTTCATCCACATTAGAATTCCAAGCTCCTAGCATGAGTGAAGTTAACAAATTGTGTTTTTTTTTCAATACCATTCCTATACCTGTTTGTGACTACTCATATCAGTAAAAGTATCGAAACAAAAGTTTTGAATAAAAAAGTAGCTACTAGTATTGAAAGAAAAATATCGAAATTAGTAAAGTATCTATACTTTTTTCACGTCCCTATTTATACCTATGAAGTTTGGACTGAAGTTGCCACTTAAAAATCAATTACATTACCGCGTACTGGAATCTAACAAGGATACCGCTGGAAGAGTTTGATCAATGCCAGCGATGTTTTCTATGTTTGTTAAAAGTTCTGATCTAGGAATTCTGAGAATGTGAGCTTGAGACAATTTTCCCATCCATCCAAGCAAATGCCAGTGCATCTCACCTTCCACTTCTCGTGTCTTTTAGTGTAAGCTTCGAATACACACACGCACACAACTAGGTACTGAGGGGCTTCGTTTGTTGGCTAGATTGCTAGGAGTTTTTTTTGTCACCGCGTCTCATTACCCGTTTGGGTCGAACGCATCCATACTAATTACGCTAGTGTGTTGAGAGATGAGGACGGTTGAATTTAGATCAAGTGCACCCACATTTTCGCGGAGAGATAATATAAAATTAATTAAAAAGAAGCACCTTCAGTACACTCGATCGAGAATCGAACCCCGATCTCCCCGTTATCGGCAGTCTAGTTGATTTCAAGAAGGATGCCTTCAACTATTCGACCACCAAAGCGGGTGTTTAGGAGTTGTTTCTTTAGTCGAGTCGTGAGATGCGTATGATTCGAAGCTTACTAAATGTACAGTCCCAGGCGCTATAAACTTTCTGAAGATTCATTAAGAATATTGTGCCTCACTGTACAGTCGTCTCTTGTTATCTTTCCAACGCTCTTGCACAGGCCGCGTCAAAACGCTCCTTTTTCTCCCATTGGACAAGGCCAGGCAGCAGTGGAGGGTATTTAGCAAGGGGTCTGTCAGAGGTAGGGATGCAACATCGTTCTTAAAAACATCGGCCATAAGAACGATACATCGATGTTTTTCCGATGTTTTGAAATATTTTAGAAATATTATAGAAAAATGACCTCACTTTAAGTCTTGTGATTCTGTTACCATTACACAGTTTAAAGTGAGATCACAGACCTCTAAAAACGCGCGTAACTCAATTGAAATATATATAATAATAAATATATTATAAACATAACACTTTACTCACATATATCATTAATAACACTCCTGAAGTTTAAAAACCACTCAAAACGGCGAACCAAGACCTTTTAGGTTAGGTACGCAAGGTGTCAAGTCAACATGTGTTTACAGTAAATCATCCACAAACGGAATGAATGAATTTAGGAAGGGAGATGATTGAACGATGTCGATGTTTAGTAATTTTGTCGTCGATGTATCGCTCATCTAAATATCGATGTTAACGTCGAGGTTTATGGAAGATACATTGATGTTTTGCAAACATCAATGTAGCGTTTGGATCCCTAGTCAGAGGCCAGTCGGAGAGTGGCTACCCAAACCGGGTACGCCGTTTGAAAGAGCTAATAAATTGTCTTGTTTTGTAAAGAGCGATTTTATCTGAACTCCTTATCCTTTCGATGTCATCCTGTACCTTCCACCGCGACTCACGTTGGTGGGACTCTATCTTACCTCCCGCCGCGACTCGCGTTGCTCTATCCTACCTCCCGCCGCAACTCGCGTTGCCGGGACCCTATCCTACCTCCCGCCGCGACTCACGTTGCCAGGACTCTATCCTACCTCCCGCCGTGACTCACGTTGCCGGGACTCTATCCTACCTCCCACCGCGACTCACGTTTCCAGGACTCTATACTACCTCCCACCGCGACTCGCGTTTCCGGGACTCTATCCTACCTCCCATCGCGACTAGAGTTGCTGGGACTATCCTACCTTCCATCGCGACTCGCGTTGCCGGAACTCTATCCTACCTCCCACCGTGACTCACGTTGCCGGGACTTTATCCTTCCTCCCACCGTGACTCACGTTGCCGGAACTCTATCCTACCTCCCACCGCGACTCACGTTGCCGGGACTCTATCCTACCTCCCACCGTGACTCACGTTGCCGGGACTCTATCCTACCTCCCACCGCGACTCACGTTGCCGGGACTCTATACTACCTCCCACCGCGACTCGCGTTGCCGGGACTCTATCCTACCTCCCACCGCGACTCACGTTCCCGGAACAATATCGCCGACCTTTTTCCTGTCCCTACCCACATGGTTCGGAATACAACGTCGCCGTCGTCGTGACATCAACCAGTTACCCCTGAAGCCGCAGGAAGGGATAACTAGAGGTCAATTTGTTCAAACGGAAAGACCGAGGTAAGATGAAGGGCAAATAGTTTGTCAATGGGACTAGTGAAGGAGTCAAAATTGCTTTTGACAAGTTATCGTTTATCATCCTTTCTAATAACTTTTCAAAACTGAAATCGCTTCGCAGATAGAACTTTGTGGCGTAACAAGTGGCCAAGGAAAAATAGATAGAGAGCGAAAGAAAAGGGAAGAGCTTAAAAAAATATAGAGCAAGAGGAGGCGAGAGTGATAGCAAAAATGATTTAGAAAATAAAACGATAAAAGTGTGCTGCCCACATAAGGTAATTCCTATCTTGAAAAACACTGGCTTGCTTTTTTTCAAAGTAATGGATTATATATATACACACATAAATACATGCCTCTTATATATGCATTGATGTATTCTGATTTAGAATGCGAATGTGTAAATATGTGAATAGCCAAGAAGGAGAGTAAAACGTGGAGCATGAAAAATTAGGTATTTATCATGGACTGTCGGAATTAATTATATCTACAACCCAACCTGCTTCGGTGGCCGCATGGTATAAGGCGTCACTCTCGTGTTAGACTAAACAGCCGATGACAAGGAGATCAAAAACCGGTTGGGTGTACTGAGGTTTTTAAAAGGTTTTTTAAGTCTCCCAATCAGATGCACTAACGAGTTCTTTCTTCTTCTTCTTTTTTATTTCTAAGACAAAATTAGCAAAACACCCCGGTTTTAAATTCAAGGTTTAGGTGAATAATTATTTATATTTGGTGAAATTGGATTTTCCGCTCTGTTCGGTAATTAATTGACTACCATGGGGCTGAGTGCTTTGTTATAGAATCAAGTTAGTCTGAAAGTCGTGTGCTGATGTGACCATTTGGTTCAAAAAGTGCACATTTTATAACCCAAATATAAATATTTCAGAAATCATCTTGAGTAACGCTAAGTTGACCATAATAAACGTATCCTTTGTTTATTTTCCTCTTCTGATAATTCCATAAATTAGCCTTGCTTGCGCAACAGATGTCACGCACGCCCTCTTGACCAATAAAATCAGTGTAGCATCCCGCTACTTTATGCGAGTGGTGGAGGTTTTGCAAAATAAGACCTTTCCTGTGTGCACTATAATTTTACATGCACGTGGAACCATGCATGAGCTTCACACTTTAGACATGATGTATTTATCAAACCCTCCAACATCTCCGTTACATGGGAAGTAGTCCGCAACCCGCGATCACTGATTTAGAGCTTCTATAGAGGTCTGGGTGAACTTTTTAACTGAAGGGTCACTAAGAGCAGTGATTTTCAAGCTGTACTCAATGGAGCCCGTAGACCCAGCCAGCTATCTAGGACTACGCGAGGCAATTTTATAATGTTCTTGATTTGTTTTTCACACTATAAAATAGCATCATTAATCAATATTGTCAATTTGTTTCAATAATGAATAAAGGACATTTTCCAAAGGCGCAGCCAGAATATGTGATGGTTTACGTTTGTTTTATACTTGTAAAATTTAACTGTCGTTATTAGTTTTTTTTAGCTTCGCGTCTTACTATCCGTTTGGGTTATTCGCTAATGTGATGATTACAGTAATGTGTTAGAGATTAGGAAGATTCAATTTAGAGGAAGTACACCCGTATTTGCTTGGAGGGAGATTGGAAAACCATTGAGGAAAATCCCCCTCATTGCACCCGACCGGGATCGAACCTTGATCTCCCTGTCTTCGGCAGTCTAGTCTAACACGAGAGCGGTACATTGGACCATCCGGTCACCGAAGAGGGTAGTTTTCATTATTAAATGTTTAGAATATTAGTGTAAAAAATTATATGAGGGCTCGAGATTTTTTTTTGGCAAGGGCTCCTTCAGTTTAAAAAGTTTGGGAAACCCCTGGTTATGAGAAACTTAGCAAATTTCGATTTCATTCGTCCCATTTAAATAGTTGAAAAATATTCCGGAAAATATGAAAATATAATTTTTAATCTCGAAGCCTTTCCGGCCTGCATAAACATAAGTGACAGGTCGTAGTTTACCCCACTCCGCGATTAGAAAATAGTCTAGTAAACCGAAGTTGGCAATGGATTGGGAATCCCCAGATCAAAGAAGGTGCGGGGTTATGCTTTGTGTATTTAAAAGGGCCATCCTTACACTAAGTAAGGCTCATGGTTTTCGACCCCACCCTCTCCCCCTTCGTAAGGAATAGTAAGATTTTACGTCACTCCCACCCCCTCATAAACATTGATACAAAGCTTTACGTAAGATAAATTCTGATCCCCTTCAACTCCCCAAAAAAACTCATTCTTAATTTAAGGATGGCCTCTTAGGTAAAATAAGGCGGGCAATTGTTCATTCATCTTGAATAATTGATATTCCACAGACATTACATCCTCTATGTATTTTTATTTTACCGTGTAATTATAAAACTTGCCCAGACTCGCAATGGTTTTTAGTCGTGACTTGGATCTTGGATGTACCCTGTTTGACTATATGGGCGTAACTCCCCGGCTTGACTACATTTTCTATTACTCTCCGAGCACGACTTTAGGATCGCATGGGTTGATGCGAAGAAATTTATTGGTGGATGACATATATCGATTCCCAAGTCACCGGGCAGAGGGTGATTTAATGGTCTGCACTTCTGACTGTCACCAGGAATGTCGAAGCTATAGTATACCAATCGGATGTATTTTATTTCATTTTTTTACATCCTAATAGGAAAAATATGCTATTTTGATTGGTAAAAGTTTGATCTAATGATTATGATTTATCTGAACTTTTAATGTGCCCTTAAACTCAAAAAGGTTGGTCTTACATGTTATTCTGTCTCTATGTCTGTAGGCCTACCTTGAGCTACAGCAGAAACAGCTAGATAGATTTAAATAAACCTTGATATCTAGATGTAATATAGTCATACCTCAAGATGAAATCTTGATTTTAATTCTAGTTCTAAAATTAAAGCTGCATTATAGTTAACTGATTTTAAAAAATGGCTTAAACAATTCTGTTCAAAGTGAGTTTCTAGGAAAGTTTTGCATGAAAAATTACACTGTATAACCTTTTTCTGAGAAAAACCCATTGAAGAAGTGTTTTTTTATTTTTGAATACTTTTGAAAATTTTGATTTAATAGAATTATAGGAAAGTATTTTCAATAATTGTATCTTATCAACTATTATTGATGAACCATCTTATCTCCAAACGAATGTAAATGCATTTCCTTAAAATATGACACCTACATTCTGTGTCCAGGGTTAAGTTTAGGAAATCCAGTAAGACAATTTTACAGTATATCACTCACACACTTATCCTCCTGTCCAGTTTCAATTTCCAAATTAAATTTAAAATTAAAGTTATACGCTCGTTACAAATCGTGTAAGGGAAATAATGTGTATAAAAATATATGAATTAAATGGGTTGTATAATCACCAGTGAGCACTTGGACAAAGGCACTAGTCTCGTCTAGTCTGATTTGACAGTAACGGGGAGGTCGTGGTCTGAATCTCGGCTGGGTGTACAAAGTTGTTTTTTCCACAAAACCGTTTCCCATTATTCCTTTACATAAATTTGGGAACACATATTCTAAAATTATATCCTCCTCAACCTAACCCATTTTAGGAAATTTGGATAACCTGGATGTGTAGAAAGACAAAGAATACTTTTTTAAAAGTATATATAACCCGATCGTAGTAAGATGCGATGGTAAGATTTTTTTATATCATTTATGAATGAACATAATCACACTTTCTCACATGATTTTAAGTAACACTTTTTACTTGCTCTCGACCGCTCGGAAAAATACTTTTGTGATTGTCTAAAAAAAAAAAAAAAATCTAACTCGATTTTTTCATAAATGTCGAAGTTTTATGACCATCTGAAACAGAAAAAGCGGATTTCGTGATACCGTGTCTCTGCGACCGAAAGCCAAAACCATTTTACCGATCGGGCTAAAACTTGGTACCTAGGATTGTCATAAAATTCCCATGAGGGACTTTCGGAGTTAGATATACAACCATAAAATTAAGCTCGGTGTATTAAAAGTCAAAAATAGGAGTAAAAAATCGATTTTCTCGAAATCCGTTCTAACGATTTTGATTAAAGTTTGTATTAACCACTGTTTAACATCGTATTGAACACTGTTTAACATTTTATTCAGGCTACCAACAAATGACTTCAAAGATACTTTATATGAATGAAATATCCTATTTTGATCATATATATATATATATATATATATATATATATATATATAT
>CABFOV010003157.1:19995-45066 GCA_902141375.1 Timema poppense | reverse complement strand
ATATATATATATATATATATATATATATATATATATATATATATATATTTAAAAAACGAAAAAAATATCGATTTAAAGTTGTAGCACTAATGAAAATTTAAAAAAAATCTATTTGAAATGTATTTTTATAAAACCAATAGTTTCTTAACTATTGGCCAATTTTATTTTAAAATTCAGGTCTGAGAAATTGATTGTTAAACTTGTCCTCTTTGGTGATCAGAGCTGTAACGTTTTTCTCATTGTGTTTCTGTAACAGTGTGTAGTATTTCTGCAACAAAGCATATTATTTCGTTTCCTCAAATCCTATGAGTTTTTAATAAATGTCTATTTTAAGATAAAGGTAAAGAGAAAGAAAGTCTTTGTGGTGGACCGTTTCATTTATTTTAATGGTTGCTGTCAGCCCTCAAGTAAATTAACTGATTCTTACAATGCTTCATGAAAGTTTGACTACGGGAAGTGCTACGTCATGAGAACAGAAAGTATTTTTTTGATGTTCATTTATTACTTTGAGAAGCCAAACACAGCTTATTTTTATTGTTGAAATAATAAGTTCCTGGTCACGGGTAGGGCTATGCACGCGAGTTATCACACTTAACCCTTGACTTTTAAAGCTGTGGTTCGACTACTATATACTGATTTTTCTTATTACCCTTCCGGGTTGTTCTAATTTAATCACCCTAACAGAGGTAGGGATGGGGAAGTTAAAATAAAATAAAAATTATCCGCATGTTTGTAAAGATAGAGGGGGAAACAATTTATGGTGGAAAAACCATCAGAACACCCTACCGAAATTCAAACCCTGACCCATTAGATACAAACCAGATCGGATGAGCTTGGCATTGAGTCCACGTGCCTATCGATGCGGGTAAATTGGGATTATTAATAAAGTGATTTCCCATCCTCTCTCTAGGAGGAAGCTGGTGTATTTACTTAGAACTCATCCGGTAATAGCATGACAGTTAAAAAGATATTAGATCTACTTCCACGAATTCATACGCCAAGTCATATGATCCGCAGCTATCACTTTTGATAGATATTGCCAAAACCTATCACAATAACACTTCTAATATGGTAAATTATTATCAATACGACCACAAAAAAGTTTTTATTTACTTCTTATTATGAAAATTTGACTTAGATTAAATAATTTCGAATTCTGGTAGGAAGGGATTATTATAAAATATAAACATTTTTATGCTGTCAACATTAAAAACGTTTTACCATAAATTCTTTAAATTAACAAAATTACACCTGGACACGGGAATCGAAAACGAGACCACTGTCTTAAAACGTCAATGCTCTAACCACTGAGACATACAGGAATCGTCTCGTTCTCAAGGTAATTTTCCACTTATATTTTAAGCCAGAATCTGTGATGGACGTGCGGAAATCTTCGTCTACAAAGAATGTGACATCTAGCCGACGATTTCCTCGTGTCTATCAGACACTTCGCCTTAAAATATGAGTGGGAAATGAACCTGGGCACGGGAAGATTCCTAGGTATCTCAGTGGTTAGAGTATTAGCCTATTGAGCTAAAAGTCCCGGGCTCCTTTCCCATGTCCAAGTGTCATTTTTAAATTTAAAGGCTATGAAATTTAGATGCGGCTGTAAACGTAATTATAAAATATAATAGCTTAGCTATCTATCTTATCAAAAGTGATGGCTACAGATAACATGAATTGAAGTATATAAGTTGGTCACTTTTGTAACTGTCAGATACGGGCCCTCCTTCTAGAGATGGGAAAAACAGTTATTTTACGATATCAGTGAATACGGTGACTGTGATTTTAAAATATCGGTGATTTATACCAGTGATTTTTCACTGTTAGTATTTAGCTACTGTCCTAGTAGGCGCGTACAATCGAGTATCGAGTATTTTTGAGTATGGAGTATTTTTGAGTATGGAGTATTTTTGAGTATGGAGTATTTTTGAGTATGGAGTATTTTTGAGTATGGAGTATTTCTGAGTATGGAGTATTTCTGAGTATGGAGTATTTCTGAGTACTGGGTATCTACTATTTACTCGAATAATCCCATGACATTCGGTTGTCGGTTGGAACTTGAAAGGAGAACTAATTACTTGGAAGTTTGGCGGCTTGCAATGGAATTCGATACTTAAAGACTTAACATAAGCTCTTTCTGTCGGCACTCGGCAGTCGGCACTGACATTGACATTATTGACATACAGCTACCTAATCTCCGGGTTTCGTGTTGCCTGACTAATGTACAGTCAATACAAAAGTATGCGTTTTAAGAAGTTTAATACAATTGAAAAATAGAGAAATAAAATATGTTATTTAGTATTTTATAGTGAAATGTTATGTAATTTGGGCAAAATTAGTGGTCCAACAAACATTATGTTAAACTTGAATACCAATATTAACTTATTTTACGTACTATGAGAAACTCTTGTAATTGTGTAATTTATTTAGTGATCTATTTCACTACAATTAAAATTTATGTGAGATTAAAAATGAACATAACATAATGGTGATTTGTTTAGAAAACGTTTGGAAAGCAGGTCATATATTATATTATTGTAGTGTTATTTTATTTTAAATACCGTACATATAATAGTAGATGAGCTATACATCTATTAGAAGCAAATAAACCTATAAGATGCTAGAAAATATTTAATCAATTATTATATAAACACACTTTAGATTATACTATAGGATGATGAGGATCATCAACGCATTGTAAATAATATAATAAGGGTTATTTCTATTATTTCTATTTTGTTACTTATTTTAATTCATTATTTACGATTTTGGGGATAGGATCACCGAAAAAAAGAAATGATTTTTTTTCGTAGCCTACTTTTAAAAAGAATCCGAAATGTGATTTGCTTAGTAAGCTAAGCTTGCTTTTGAATTTTGCTCTTAACAACAAATGTTTTGTATTGAAAATGCATGTGAAGGAAACATTTAAACTATTAAAGTCATTTTTACGTAGCAATCTTATACTGTTTTTGATAAATGAGCTCTAAGAGATCAAGTGTTTTAAATAGAAATAACACGTAAAACATGCCAGTCAATAAGGTCGATTCTCAATTAGTTGGTAGAAAATAAAAAATAAAAGAATAACAAAGGCCGTGAAGCGAGTATTTATTCGAGTGTCTAGAAAAAGAAGCAATACTAGCTCCGTAGCTCGAGTTTTGCGAGTATTTCGAGTATTTCGAGTATTGTGAGTATTGTGAGTATTTCGAGTATGCGAGTATTGCGAGTATGCGAGTATGCGAGTATCTCCGATCACTGATATCTCAATCACCGATACTTTTGGGATCGAGTAACTGGGAGTATCAGTGATCAAATGGTATCGGTGAAAAAATCACAGTCAATGATCTATCGCCCATCTCTACCTCCTTCCATAATCCTTCAATAGACATTCTGTGGCCCTACTTACTAGAGAGAGTTAAAAGAAATTTTGCGATATAATAGATTCCCACGAATTGATGACATGGTGACGGTTAAACAATCCCACACGCAATTTTAAGACAGAAGCGTTGTTTCATTACACTCCACAGGGATAAGTAGAGGTAGTCCTTGTTCATTGTGCGAGGCAGCCCACTCTACCCGCGTTACACCAATTAACATTCATTTTGTTTTGCGGATTTCGTGCCTTCCATGAATGACGATGATCTGATTCATAGTTAAAATCGTTCTTAGACGCGCCTTAAGGTCATTCGACAGTGAAAATTATATTGAACAAGTTTAACAATTTTATAATAAAGGTATTGATTCATTGATTTCAAATAATTACAGTTCACGAATTATAATAAGTCAAATTTTGTATTATATGCTTTTTGTGTACCCTTTTTAAGGCAAAGTAGTTAATGTATGGGGTTAAAATTTAGTTGGTAGGGATTCGTATAAGGTGTACACGGTAAAATATTTATAATATCGGTATTAATATTATTATTAATGTTATAAAAATTCCATATGAAGTGTTCACAAGTTTGTATTTATAGTATTAATATTATTAATGTCTCGCTTTGGTGGTCGTAAGGTCTAAGGCGTTACTCTCGCAGTAGACAAGACTGCCGAATACTGGGAGATCGAGGTTGGAATATAGGTTGGGTGTACTGAGGGTTTTTTCCCAAAATAGTTTTCCACTACTCTTTCACGCAAATGCGGGTAAACTTACTTTAAATACAATCTTCATAATCCCTAAAACCATTAGCGAAATTGGTACATAAACTTATAACCCGGACAGATAGTAAGACGTGGTACTAACAAAATATATCAATCTTATAAATATTTCACTGGGTACACTTCATATGAATGTCTAGTTATATTAAGTTTCAAACCCATACATTATTTAATTTACTTTAACAGGGGTATGGGGTGACCTAGTGGTCTAGGGGTAAGGTGTCAGACTTCTGTTCTGGAGGCCGGGGTTCAATCCTCGGTCGCGGCAAAGATTTATCTGATTGCCAAACCCTTCCTTCACCTCTGACAAGACATCTTGTGAATGTGGGGAATGCCAGGCCTCCACCGTGGTTCGGATTCCACGTTAAACTGTAGGTCCTTCATTTCATATCACAATCACCCTACCATTACACATTAGCGTAAGTGCGTATAACCCGAACGGGTAGTAAGACGCGGTGCTAATAATAATAATAATAATAATAATAATAACAACAACAGGGGTATGCAAAAAGTAGAAAATAGCAAGTTTGAATCCTTTTAAGTCGTGAACCGTAACGATTTGGAATCATTGAGCACTATTTATATACTATAAACTATACACTTGTTAAAATTGTGCAATAAAACTTTTATTGTCGAATGAACTTAAGGGTGCTACATGACAAGAGCACTGAGACGCGTTGTAGACGTTTAGAAAGAGCGAATTATTAAAGGAGTTGTTTGATATATTTTTTAAATATCGTTTTAAATAGGATTCGGGTGAAAATTATCAGCTGATTTCTGAACATTTAAAAAAATATTGATTCTTTTATTTAAAGTAAAAAAAAAAAAAAACTGGGAAAATTTATAATTTTGAGACTAAAGCGTTTCGTCTGTGTAAATTATCGCACATTTTATTTTAACACTTTAAATTAAAAAAAAAAAGTATCCGCTCTAAACTTTCGCTTTATTTTATTGAGGATAATATTTTATAATATCAAACCACTTCATAAATAATCCGGGATTTCGGAATGTGTGCAACGCTTGTCACTGCTCTCCCATGTGGCGCCCTTAGTGGTAGTTAACTGTAAGATTTAATAGATTAGTCTAGTGAATTATTATTATTAAAAACATTTTTCTCTACAAGATTTTTTTTAAATACTATAAATTAAAAATTGCTACATATATTTAACACACTATCAGTTCGGTGGGCATACGGACCGAATTTCGGGCTCATATAGTCTAGTTTTCTGGTGATGGGTAGGTTGAGGTTCGAATCCCGGCTGAGTTAAATGAGGGTACCCCCTTCCCCTCCCGATTTCGCTTGTTCACTCTCTTCATGTAAATTCGGGAATATTTACTCTAAATTCTACCTTCCTCTTCATGAAAAAATAATTACCCTAAATATACTATCAATAATTTTTCTTATTTTTGACCCACTTTATTTTCCCGAAAATAAAAGGGACTAAAGAATCCAGATAAAATTACGACTGGTCAAGTCAAAGGCCACTTAAACTTCATTTACCAGCATAACCTCTCCATACCAGGGGACCACTTGCCTTTTGGAACAAAAAATGGCATAAGTACCCAGCATTGATTTTAATCTGACCTACCAATCGATGTGATATCTAGCAGTTCCGGATGAGATATTGATAAGGACGATGAACCACGATGTGTACCTAAGTCACCTGTCCCTTTGGGTACAGGTACCAAGATTCGAACCACATACCCTTGGCTAATGAAAGCGTAAGGCTGATTAAGTAGCATATTTGGCTATGCACTCTAATTCAAAATTGTTCCAAGTAAAACATTCGTATTTGATTGGCTGGCCATTAATTTAACTTTCTGATGCTCGATTGATTTATCTACAATCTGAAAGATAATCCACGCTTATAAATCTGGATGATGCTTGGGAGCTTATGCCTAATCGCCTAATAGGGAAAAGCCATTACAATTCTACTATTGGAAATATTATCAAGGCCTGGTTAATTTGATGGCTATTGATGGGGTAGCCGTAGATAAATCGAACTGTGCGATAAGGGTTTGAGATATAAAGCCGTGGAACGGACTTTGAGGCAATTACATCCCTGCTGTTGTTGTTAGAGTTTGGGAACCGAAAGGTGGCCAACATGTATAATAAAGTGTGCATAAACTTTAGAAGGACTCGTTTCGGTGGCCGCATGGTCTAAGGCGCTAATATCGCAATATACTAGACTGCCGATGACGGAGAGATTGAGGTTTGAACCTAGGTCGGGTGTACTGAGGGTTGCTTTTCCAAAATGGTTTTCCGCTCGCCCTCAACGCGAATGTGGGTGCACTTACTATAAATACAGTATAACCTTCATAACCCCTAAAACCACTAGCGTAATTGGTACATAAGCGTATAACCCGAGCGTGTAGTATGACGCGGTGCTAAAACAATCATTTATTGGGCACAGATACATATACACATTGTTCAAACTAGGAATGTATTCGTAGGCTAGGAAGGGGTCCTTTGACTTCCAATAATTCCTAGTTGCATCTATACGTTTCTGTATCTTTGACTTTTGAATCTGGAGTTACTTTGCTCTACATGTTGGTCACCTTTAGGCTCCCAACGATAGTAGTCAGTTAATGTTTTTTGTACTTATGTTTGTTTTGGTAAATATTTTTACAAAGGTTGAAATTATGGTAGGCTTAATGCTTGTGAAATTTAAGGTGGGCTAGAAATACATTTGTAATTTTCTCTGCTAAGCGTTAGGCCTGTGTTTATATTTATATATCACATTAGTGATTATTAGTGATACAATTTTTTTTTGTATCACATTTATTAATTTCATGTAATTAAATTATAATTTGACCTATATTTTTCTTTTAAAAAAAAATCACATTTAACAGCAAGGCTATCAACGGTTTATTCCAGTGGTTTCAAATATTTTTCAAGGTTTGACACCAATTTTGTTCTTTGAGAGCATCGCGATCCCATGCTAGTCTACAAGCGCTCACCCCTAGTTTTTAAATTATTATTTTCATTGAATGTTATCACCCATCTGGACTCTCGTCTCTCGACATTTAATTAGACTATTGGGAAAGGTAAAATTTATAGGAAATGTATTTGCTTGGAGGAATGAGTGTAAATCGTTTAGGAAAAGTCACCACTAGTACCACGGTCGGAATTCGAACCCTAACCTCATTACCGACAAACTAAACGAGCGTGTCGCTAAGCCCACGTACTTGATTTAATTGTTATAAATTGCTTATCTAATGACCATACGAATGCGACTAAGATATCTAAGATAAGAATCAATGAGCCTAGGGCGTATTTTGGAAGTTATGTTAGCAGCGCCCTTGCATAAACACGAGACTACTACAGCAAACCAATTCAGCAATCAACTGTCTGAGTTGAGTAGGCCTAGCCGAAATCAACTCAAACAGTAACTTGATAGTTTTTATTATTTTAACAGCTTACATTTCGATTTTAAAATTGTCCCTTCCATAGTCATTTTAGTAATGAAACAAATTAAACAAGCATTGTGACCTCACCCGAAACATGCTGCAACCTCCAAGTTGGAGACTCTTAGTTTAATTGAAGGGGTAGAGATTGGGAGGATGGTTTTAGAGGGAGCTCACCCGCATTAAGCTGCAGATAAGATGGAAACCCATTCTCACCCTTCCCCCAACGCACCCGGTCGAAATTCTAACCTCGACCTTCCCGTCACCTGCAAATTAGTCTATTGTCCATAAACCGCGTGACCATCAATGCGGGTAGCTTCAATGTCCACTAAAAATAACATGCGAGCCCTCATTGCTGAGACTGATGGCATATTTACCTCTCAGTTTATCAAAGCGCAACCCTTCTGAACTTTGAAAGACCGCCACACGTATACCCCTCATAACTGGTCAGAACTCCCCCCCTCCCCCTTCCTTTTGGATGAAAACAATATTTAAAATAATATCAAAACCCTTCATAAATAATCCGGGATTTAAAAACCTATGCAATTCTTCTCATTCAAATACGATTGGTGTCCGTCTGATTTTGAATGAGTGTGCATAAGCTACTCTTTTACTGAACATCTGTGGTAATCAGCAAGGAGTCTGCAATCTGTGTTCATCACTCAATGGTAAGTGGTTTAGACACCTCTGCCTGTGACTAAATGGACGTAAAGCTTGGGAAAAGTGGGTGGTTCATCGGCCTTTTTAATCGTCCAATAAATTAATCTAAGAGCCTACTAATCAATCGAATGGCCGACAGGGACATTAAGATAATGGCATTTGGCTGACTTTTAAATTGAGATAACGGGCCGTTTTTGTTACAAAGCATATTTGTAATGAAGTTCACAAAAATCTAAGACCAATGTGTTTCACCCGGTGTACCGCGTCTTGTGACGTGATACCTTTTATTTTTAAACATTATTTACAAATCAAATCTGAATTAAACGCATTTTAATGATTACATTTTTTGAAATTAGTGTAACATTTAAGTATGACCACAAGATTTACCTGATATACTTTGATGAAATGGTTGATAATATAGTTGATAGTGTCTATAAAAAAAAGTTTAATCATTTAACACTTTGACTTTTGGATTCAAATTTCGAATTAAATTAGGTCGGAATTTGAAATTTTATTTGGATTTGAAATTAGGGTTCGATTCAAATCTTTCAAATATTAAGATTTTGAATTTAATCTAAATTTTGGTTGGATTGAAATTTAAAATAACAAAGCCTAGCAAAGGCAATTACAGTATTTGATAGGAAAATCACGTCCGCTCCAGTGATAAAATAACTTTATATATATTAGTGTTCCTCGAGATTTTCTCGATTATTTTATCTGGCCGTTGGGAAAAAGGTAGAGTCCAATTTTAATGGGAGAACTACTTTCACGTATGCATACGTCAATTCATGTGATTTGCAGCTGTCATTAAAAATAACACTAATTAAATAGTAAAATGTTATCAATGTTGACATGAAAAAGTTTTTTATTTTCTAAAATACCCTTCCCAACGAAAATTGGACTGTATCACTGAATTGAACAGTGGACCGAGGTCAAGAGGTCGTAGACTCGTTCAGTGACCATCACATATCGGAATCCCCACGGCCTCTTTACTGCTATTTTTTATGATTTCTTTTGTTGCACCATGAAAGGAGATACATTTGAAAAACAAATAAATCATAAAAGTCATGAGTGTGTTCCGTCCTGTAGAAAGGCATTCCAAGCCGTGTGTCACACATAAAAATATTTCTTTACGCCTATATACAACGTGCGCTTTCTAAACACATGATTAGATTTCGACTTAACTAACTAAACATCACCGACTTTACCTTAAACTATAAGTGAAGAATGACTGAACACGGGAAGATTCCTGGATAACTCAGTGGTGAAGCACTAACCCAGTAAACCGAAGGTCTTTGGCTCAATTCCCGTGTCTAGGTGTTGTAAATAACTATATTTAATTAAATTAAAAGATTTGACTGAAGACAGTTATGTCGTTGCTAAAGTTATTTTCCACCTTTATAACTAGATCCAAGACAGTATATTTATTTAATCACTCTACCAAGAATGTTTCTATTGCAAGGTTAGTTGCACGGAAATTGTAGTTTCCTTTGATCCTACAGGCAGAGGTTCGATTCTGACCGACCACTGGGGAGTGGTTTCTTAACTTCCAAAATACTCCAATATAATTATTTTTTTATAATTCACCCCCATCCCTTCTCCTAAGACTATAAAGTTTTAAGTCGTCGATAGGAAGTTTCGAAAATAGATCACGTGTTATAATCTAAGTAGTATTTGACAAAAAAAAAAAGCATTGGCTTAGTACTACCACGCCTCTCATTTACTTTGACCCGTTAATCCGGATCTTAAATCCCGGTTGATTGTGCCGTGGATATATTTCCACTATGGTGTGATTTTGTATCCTTTTGTATCCTTACCCTTGAGATATTGATCCACGCAAATGCGAGTATATTTTCTTTAACTCATGCTTTCCACATCCCTATCCTTATATCGCAATTTAAATGCGTACAGCATGGACGAGTAGCAAGAAGCGGCGAAAAAAATTGTTGAGGTACGGATATCTCGAACCTGTATCAATACGTGTAACACTAAAAATAATAATATAAAGATTAACTGTTTTATTAACAGGACAAACCCATATACACGTTACTAAACATTTGTAGGCAGTACATGAGATCGAACCAGGGACTACTAGACTTGTAACTGGTATACCTAATCGCTAAGTCATTGATATGGTAGGGATATATACTCTATTGTACTTGCAAAGGAAGCTGTGTGAGTTTTATTTATTTATCTCAACAATTATTGGGGCAGTCCTTGTTTTTATAATGGGTCTTGCTTGCAACCCAGAAGATCACACCTTGGGACGACGTCCCGCCGGCGGGTCGATATGACAAGTCCCCTCGATGGGCGACAGCGGCGCGTACACACACTACTCCACGCGCTTCAGCACATGGCACGTATCGATTAAATTATATCTTCGGTTCAACTCCAATTATAACCTTTCTTTGGTGAAAAAAAGGTCCTTAAATTAGAAATGGGCCCTCGAAGCCTTAAGGAAATTTGAGATTCAAAGATTCGAGAAAATCTCGGATTCGAGACTCAATTCTTTAAAGATTTTGTTTTCAATTTTTCAAGTGAAATTTGTTTTAGAGCTCTAATACAGCTTATTGGTGGTTCTGAACCAATTATAATTATAGGATAGACTTAACCAGACCCCAGACCAGTAATTTAACACTTAACGGAATGTATTAATGTTATAATGAATGGATTGTAAGAAAGAATGTTGTTTTTTTCGATTTTATATTACTCTTATATTTCCTCTTATGTTTATAATATTTTCCAAGATTCGGATTTGAAGGTAAAATGTATATTTGGATGCGTACAATTGTGGCTTCGACCCAACTCTAGTCATTATATTTTCCTGTGTGTTTGACGTTCTTTGAATAATTAATAATTTGAGTTGGGTTTACCTATTCTTTCTTTCTTTCTTTCTCCGCCGCATTTTATTACCCGTAAGGGTTGTACGGATATATAATAATTACGCTAGTATGGTAGCGTTAAGTAAGATATAATTTATAAGGGTTGTACCCTCTTTTAAATGAAGGTAAAGTGATAAATTATTTAGGAAAAAGCCCCCTTCAGTACACTTAGCCCGGTTTCATAACACAGCCTGCCTGTCATTGTCAAATCAGAACAAATGAGCTTGATGGCAAGACCGTGTTCTCACCTGCGTGGGGAATGCCAGGCCTCCACTGTGGTTCGGAACCCACGTTAAACTGTAGGTCCTCCATTTCATCTCACAATCACCCTACCATTACACATTAGCGTAAGTGTTTATAGCACGAACGGGTAGTAAGACGCGGTGCTAATAATAATAATAATAATCACCTGCGTGGGTTTGACGTTTTAAATGTTGTGATAAAAATCTATGATTCCTCACACCTTTACGGATGCGCAGTAATTTTGAATCATTTCGAAAACTTGATCGGTTTATTGAAAAGTTAAGTCCGCTGTTTTTCACTTTGTATGTTCAACACAAGGTTTAGATTCGGCCTAAAGAAAGATCCATAATTGGGGCCTTGTGGGCTAAGACATTAGACTCGCATTATTCTTAAATTAGTCGCCGTTAACAAGGATGTCAGAACTCGAATTCCGGCTGTTTGTGCTGGGATTGATTTCCTCGTCCTTTCTCCATACTAATACGGGTGTAGGTTACTTCTTAAGTTATCCTCCTGATCCCTTAGATTAAATCACTAATAACCGCTGTGCTAAACGTAGGCCTACAATAAAACATGTTCTAATAAAACTGATATTTTAATGTTTTCCTGAGTGTACCCAAGAGGAAGTGCACTAGCGTTCCATTAGAGAGAATGGTACTACTTTATTGAAAATAACAATATGAAAAACACCCACAAAGCACCTGACAGGGATTTGAAACAAACTCAAATTTTGACCTCCTAGTCCAGAGTCAGGAAGTTTAACCATTATAGCAAAACAGGGGAAGGGGATGATTGGAGTTATTTTAATCATGAACTCCCCAACTCGTTTTTTTGGGTCAATCATACGCCCTATTACAACCCTCCTTTATTAAGGTCAACATTTTATTAGAACAAAGGGAACAGGCGTACATGGCAAACATAGATTCCCAGTTTTTTTTACCGCGCTTTAATTTAAAAAAACCGGGGTATTTAACGTGTGCTCGCTGAACCGATTGATAATAATTATCAGCACACGAATAAAAGAGACAACCTCCGGTTTCCCAGCCAATAATAGATGTTATTTAATATCGAACACGGTACTTTTAACTCTGTAGGAAAACGCACTACCAACTAAGCCACGGTGTCGATAATACCACGAAGAGACGAGGTACATGATACCCTTTCATTTAAAATCCCTTTCGTTAAAAAATTATTCCGATGCCTCCTGAGCTATGACAGCATTTTTGGTCATATTAGTTGCAAGCTGTCACGGACATTCATAAATGCTTCCTGTCTTCACTTGTAAGGCCAGTTATTCCGCAGTCGAGTATTTTATTTATTCTCGTCATATTAAGGTCAAACCTTGTGTGACCTATGACGTAATTATTTCTTCACCGACTTCCGGTCTATCTGGTTGAAATAAGATTCTTTGATCCGCGACTTTCTTATTACAGTATATTTAATTCCGTTTTTCTTCCATCTCGTCTAAAATACATTCAGCTTTTAAACATGGATTTTGTGGTTGCGGTGAAGTATATTATATTCATAGTAAGTTCAACTTGAATTTAAACGTAATATTAAATTGATGACATTGTTACACTTTCTTTTTATCTTCATATAAAATATAAATATAACATAGCTGTGTCAACAACTACTGCTAAGAATCGCGTGATGTGCTTGATTCGTTGATTTAGTCTTCTTTTTACAGTGTGAGTCGTCCTTTTACGCGCCCGGGGTATCCCCAAAGTTATACATAATTTTTTTTGATCACCGCGTCTTACTTTAATATGTTCAGGCTGTACGCATATTTAATAAATACCCTGATGAGTTAGAGATGAGGAAGGTTGAATCTAGAGAAAGTGGATCCGCATTTGCGTGGATTTAAAGTGGAAAACTACCCTCGGTACACCCGACCGGAATTCGAATCCCAATCTACCTGTCATGGGCAGTCTAGTCTAGAACGAAAGTGATGTCTTAGATCATGCAGTCACCGAAGTAGCTCTTAATTATATTAATGGGGTGAAGAATAGAAAGGTATAATTTAAAGAAAATTCTCACATTTTTATGGAGGGAATATTGAAGAGCATTTATGATAAACCACCTTAATACATCCGGCCGAGATTCGTTCTCAGACCTCCCCATCACCGGCAAACCAGACAATACGAGACTGATGCAATTTTCCGCGTGCTAAACGGTGTCGGGTACTTGCTTTCTGATATATTTTTTTATTTGAATATGGGGTACTTTAGAACACGCTGTGACGGAAGGGGGAATATTATTTTTTACAAACTAGCCGTTTCTTTCAAAACATAGGAAACACAGGTTAAGGGCAATTTTTTTTGCAGTTTTTAAAGCACAACTTTTTTTGGGGGTGATAGGGGGGACCAAGGAAATCTACTAATTCTCTAGTAGTAACACAGAGTTTAATTTTCTTCATATGGTAACTTCAAAAGTTCTTGAATATCTGTCAAGGGCGTCTTAAAATTTAATTACTACTTTTTCTTTTTTCTCTAAATTTTAAAATTTTGTCATATAATGCTCATGAAAGATAATCAAGAACGGCTAAGGGGTCATACATGTATTACGTAACGCACAAGAAAGGGGGAGGGGCCCATCGTAGAGTTACGCTGCGTGACATGGGGGAGGGGGGTTTAGGCTAGCGTAACTTAACGAAGTTTTAGTTTATAAAACAAATGATAAAAATAGTAAAAATAATTTAATTTATCAAACTAAATTCAATAAAATAGGTAGGCTACTAAAAAGTGTTCCATTCAGTTTTTAATTAGTAGCTCGTTTATTTTCAGGAGTATTAAACTATTTTTCATATTCAATTACAAAGATGCGATCAATCATATGACACTGTCATGTCCTTTTTGTGTTGATGCGCATCAATAAAACTACAATCGACAGGTTGTATGCCACATTTTACTGCTCTTTTAGGGTTCACTGATCGAATACATAATAAATACAAATAAAACTATTTGACTAGAAATTGCATACTTTATTTAAAATCCTATTTAGTTTAACTTATAAGATCCGACGTAAAAATAACTACTCTACTAAAAAAAAAGACAGCCCATTCGAAAATAACATTGAGGAAAAGGTTATTTTTTATAGTTGAAACTGGAAGCGTTACGTAACTCGAGGTGAGGAGTTGGGTTGCCAAAGCGTTATCGAGCGTGACATGGGTTGGGTGGGGGGGGGGCAAAAAAAAGGCCTAAAATTGCGTTGCGCATTACATGTATGGCCCCTAATATCACCGTGTGAAGAAAATTAAAGGCACTTTCCCGGCAGAAGAAGTGCTATATTTTCTCATATCCCGACCTGTTAGTTTGGCGGTAGGCAGCTGACACTATTCAAGTCTGTATCCCACACATATATCTTCATCCCAGCCTACATCTCACCACCACCATGTATGGCCCTCTGTAACGGGACTAATCAAGCTCCACCCTGTCTCTCAGTTGGACTCCATGGCCGTCTTGTAACCCACGTGCCCCCCTTCAAAGGCTCGTTCCTTACAAATAAAATAGCCCTAGACTTTCCTGTTACAAGGATATGAAAGCGTGACCCTGCATTTCAGAGCCAGGGGTCAACCTCGACTTAAAAAGTTTTCACATTCAAACAACAATTAAATGAGCTGTCCCTAAATGTAAAGCGGCAGCTCGTCTTTGTATTTGATGAGGAAGATAGGTTGTTATTATATTGTTCCATCGTTCGATTATACTTAGATACTGCTAAGATATTTATTATTTTATTCAGACTCATTCTTCTATCACTTTTGTCTACTGAACGAGGAACGCCAAGATCGATTCCAGGTAAAGCTGAAAATTTATTGTATGTATATTTTCGATCGAGGGGAATGTATCTTGTCTGTTCTATTATTAGGTTAGTTGATAAGTCGTGTGCTGATATACTATTTTGGTTCAGAAAGTGCACGTTAAATATCCTAAATGAAAACCTCTAGCATCTAGTAATCAAATTAGTATAGTTCTTGAAATATGTGTATTTTATTAGACGTATTCTCTTGGGTTAAGCTAGTTTTAAAGTCATGTTTCAAACATGTGATTTTATTATAATATAAAATGTACGCTAAATACCACATTTAAAAACTTTACCAAAATCTATCATTGCCTGGCCCGAGTTATCCATTATCCATGATTACAGGAATACGCTCCTGGGAAACTGGAAAAAACCCTGAAAACGCCACTGGAATCGTCAAAACTCTGCAATAGTTTTTTTTAAATACGACGTATAAGACCATCCATATAGCCCGGATTAAACTAGTAATTTTATCTGCGATTCATAAGATTTTGTGAAGAGCACCGACATATTGTCTTTAATAACTCTTGGCTCAATATTATAATATAAAACCATTAATATAACAACATTCATAGCTCTGTTTATAAAATATTGTGAAAGTGCATATTTTTTTTGGTGTGGGAAATATGAAAAAGTCAAACTTTAATTTTTCAAATGGGACATTAATTTTTGTAGCACCGCGTTTTACTACCATTTCGAATAATACGCTTATGTAGCCTTCTAATTATACTAGTGAGCTATGGATTATGAAGGTTTAATTGAGAGGAAATGCACCCGCATTCACGTGGAGGGAAAGTGTAAAACAATTTAAGAAAAGCCACTCTCAATTCAGCCAACCGGGATCGAACCCCGATCCCCCGGTCTTTGGCAGTATAGTCTAACATGAAAGTAGCACGTTAGATCACGTGATCACTGAAGCGGGTACTTAAATATTGATGGTTTTATAAAATATAAGGTAAGTCTTTATCAACCTGGACTGAAGTAAAGTAAAATAGTAGTGTGAAAGACTGACCCCAACACGAGGTAAAAAAGAATGATTTTATATTAAATGTACCATCATTTAAAACAATCTCTAGTTAACGAAGCTTTTTATTTAATTAACTTTTTGATGGTGTCACTAGATGCTCATGCATTTGAACTGTATTTCGTTATAACTTTCTTCTCCTCACCTCCTTATGGTCTTTTAAAACGGTAGTTAAGGTTCAACTTTGGAGTCTTTTTTAATGATGAGAGTTTTATGCGAAGATAGTAGAAGGTAGCTCTGGTGTCGTTAGATTGGTGACGCACATACCGATGGCGATTCTTTTCTTGGATCTAAACCATGTTTTACCACAGTAATATGATTAGCGTATTCAATCTATATTAATATGGTTTAATTTACGCCTTTTAACGGTTTAATCTTGGGATAAGGATAAAAAGGTTCGCTAAAATAAATTTACTTCATTAGTTTGGAAAGGGGATGAGAAAACCACAATAATAAATCAGACATTTAAAAAATATACCAGTGGATTTGCGCCTAGGTTCGAACCTTGGCCTCTACCCTTACCATCGTTCCATTTCTTGCCAGGCTGATGCCTGCCTTAGACAGCGTGTTCACTGCTGTGGGCTGAATTGATACCAAGTATCCAATCTGTAAAAAAACACTTTTGGCATTTTAAGATGCTCAGGAACATTCTTAATTGTATAACATGTTTATAAAATAGGTCTTATTACCCGAATCGGTGGGTACGTGGTCTAAAAGTTAGACTAATATATATTCTATGGCTGGGAAGTTTTATGTTTAAGTCCTAGTCGGGTGCACTAGGGGTGGTTTTGACTAATTAGTTTTTCCAATACGGATAGCCCAGGTGGGTAGTAAGACATGGCGGTGGAAAATAAAAGACAATGTTCGATAGTATTTTTTATATTTATGACTATTAAAGTCTTCATAAAATGTATCATTCCGAATACAGATTCGAAGTTATAATTTTTACGACCATAAACCCCTTCCTAGATTCTTTAATTTATTTATTTGAACACAAATATGTTAAATATGAATTGAAAATTTAACCTTTCCCCCCATTATCATTCCATTTTAATTTCACTCGCGTGATGTAATCACGTGTCTCACATTTAATTGAATGTTTTTTGTTTGTTTTTTATTCTGTAACGCTCATGAGTATGTATGGGTTGCGTTGATTGAAAACTCTGCATTTATACGTGATAGTATGAGTGTATTTATTCCTTGATTTATAAAGAATTTGCTTTAAAAAACGTTGCTACGATATATTCTCAATTTTGAAACGGTTCTTTATATTTGTCACATTCTTTTGTCTGAAAAATGTGATGAATATGTTAGTAGATACGTTATTATTATTATTATTAATCTCAACTTGAATGGGCTTAACATCCACTTATGAGCATTACTTTAATAGTGACGTCTTATTAGATTGATTCATTACTAAAACCCGCATCAATGGACACGTGGATTAAATGCCAGGTGCTTCTAGTCTTTATTGCCGCTGATGGATTGTTAGAAAATAAATTGAATGTATAAAGAGTATAAAGTATAGAGAGTATAAAAAATAACCTTTTCCTCAATCTTATTTTCGAATGGGCTGTCTTTTTTTAGTAGAGTAGTTATTTTCACGTCGGATCTTATAAGTTTAAAATAAATAGGATTTTAAATAAAGTATGCAATTTCTAGTCAAATAGTTTTATTTGTATTTATTATGTATTCGATCAGTGAACCCTAAAGAGCGGTAAAATTTGGCCTACCACCTGTCGATTGTAGTTTTATTGTTTTTTCCCCTTAAACTGTTTCCTATTTCTCTCCATTCAAATGCGACTACATCCCTCCTAAATTGTATTCTATTGGTGTGAATGTGTTTGTTCCAGATGGCTAATAAGACACGGCGGAAAAGATACACCCACAAAAAAAAGTGCATTTTAAACAGTGCTATAACAGCACATTTTCTTTAAATTTTGCATCGTCGGGCACGCAGAATAAAGGTTAGGCTCGTCTAGTCTTGTTTGATCGTGATGGTAAGGTAGGGAGGAATCTGAGTGCCATTCGAGTGTACTGAAGATGGTCCTCCCCTAAATGGTTTCCAGCTTTTTCTCCGCACAGGTTTGGCCACACTTCCTCTAAAATTCTACGTTCCTCATTCGTACCACATTAGTGTAAATAAATGCGTACAACCGTGACAAGTATACCTGAATACGAGAACGTACACGAACTCAATATTTTGACAGGCATAGTTGATTTTAATAGGATGAACGATGCCATGTCTTACTACCCACCTGGGAGAGCCGTATTGGATATGGATATGGCTAATTAGTTTTTCCAATACGACACGATGT
The DNA here is from genome assembly GCA_902141375.1 of Timema poppense. Taxonomy (NCBI): domain Eukaryota; kingdom Metazoa; phylum Arthropoda; class Insecta; order Phasmatodea; family Timematidae; genus Timema; species Timema poppense. Next base: position 26,584 of record CABFOV010003157.1, on the reverse strand, counting down.
ATTTCCACGATGCGTGGCTACGCGGTAAAACAACGATCACAAGTAAAAATAAGCCTACAGAAACCATTTGTTAGTTTTAAAAATTAAATAAAATTAAGAACAGGTACCCTTCGTCTGCTTTGTAAGGTAGCAAACTTACCTTCCATAGTTCCACTATGGTCTAGCCTCCAAAATAGGACGTCAAGGTAAGACTTCTACCTTTCAGGCTGAACGGTGTGTACATAATGATTATAAAACTATTTTTATTGTGCAATTTTTCTATATATAAAAGCGAAAGCACTCACTCACTGACTCATCACCAATTATCACATTTCCCACGAAGCTAAAGGGATGAAATTTAGCACAGCTATTCCTTATAAGCTAATTAGGAAAAGTAAAGATGTTTCATTCCGATGTTTTGTGATTAAGGGGGTGAAATCGGGGTAGCTACCCTAATCAACAATATTGCTTTATAAGCTCATTTTAAGCGTTGTTCTAATAATGCTTTCGAAAAAATAAAGCAATAATTTTTAACCCCGTAGATGATTCTCAAGTGTGGAATAAAATGAACACATACAATTAATTAAATTATGTAATTTCGTTTTAATATGCAACTCCAAGAGACGGTAGGAGTCTGTAGTTTATATTTTGCTGAATTTTGTGGGGTTTGTAGTGTCTGTGTGAGTGATAGGGCTCGGCCCGGGGTGGTGGTGAGTGGTGGGAGGGGATGTGGGGAAGGGGGGGCCCCATCCAGCCGCGCTCAGCTGATAACGCGGCCATTCGCTCAGACGCCGTCGCTTGGTTCACGTACAAGCCTGTGACTCGTCGTTTACTTAAAGTTCAACGACATTATTTAGAGCTGTGAAATCGGGGTAGCGCTAAGAATCATGCCATTAAGCTTCAAACAAATATTCCTAATTTTTATCCAAAGTTAAATAACACAATATCGCGTGCTAAGAACGTGCATTCAGCTAGTTTAAAAATATATTTTAAGTACTTTTTACACTTACAAACACGCACGCATTTAAATTTTTTTATACTATTTTATTCTGTATAGTTCGAGTTTTCGATAGTTTAAATTGGGCCTGGTCCCGTTTAACTCGAACTATAAGGACTCTACTATAGTACAGTGGATTGATTTAAAGCATCCACGCCTGGGATTAAACCAGACTCCCTGAAGGTGCGGCCGAAGGGAGCGCAAGTATTTTTACAGTTTTTATAGAATGCAAATTTTTTGGCCAACATAAATTTAAAAAAATCTCCAGTAGCAACACAGAGTTTAGTTTTCTCTGCACGTGTTAATATCAACAAACCTTGAATATATGTCAAGGATGTCCTGGAATTTTGTCAAAACTTTTGCTTTTTATTTTTAAAAAATTTACAAAATTCTAAGATACCCTTGACAAATATTCAAGATCTGTTGATATCAGCATGTGCAGAAAACTAAACTCTATGTTGCCACTGAAGAAATGTTTGATTTATTTTGGCCAAAAAATGTAATGCTATAAAAACTGTAAAATTACTCGCGCTCCCTTCTGCCGCACCTTAAGCCTCTAGTCGTCAATCCCTCTAACCTCTTGAGCTATGAGATGGGAAATAGTTATAATTAGTTACTATACACTATTTTTAAAGAACGTATCTTACAATGAACGATGGCGTCATTTGAATACACATTTCGTGGGGTCACGCAGATTCCACACGCCCGGCGGGAGGTCGGACGTTCAAGGTCGGTGCACTCGATTATCCCTCATTGCTCGTTGGAACCGGTTGAATTAGACGCCCAGACAGTTTCCCAGTGGTTTAATAACCTAGAGCAGGGTTAGCGAACCCTCTGAAAAGCGTATGCCCAACATGTTATTATTATTATTATTAGCACCGCGTCTTACTACCCAACATGTTAATAGTTTTCGGAGGAATTCTTTTGCCTGCCCACATGAATTTTGATTAGTAAAATGGCGTCATTCATCACTATATTTTTTCTAAGCACTGCGTCTTAGTACCCATTTGGGTTATACACCTATGTACTAATTACATTACCGTAATGTGTTGGGGATTAGGAAGGTTTAATTTACAGTAAATGCACCCGCATTTGCGTGGAGGGAAAGTGAAAAATCATTTAAGGAAAACCACCCTCAGTACACCCGCCGGGATCGAACCCTAATGTTCCTGTATTTGGCAGTTTAATATATTGTGAGATTAATACCGTGTGGCCACCGGAGTGGGTTATTATTTTTATTGCTTTAACTGTACGATAATTAGGAATTGGGAAGGTTGAATTTAGAGGAAGTGAACCCGCATTTGCGTAGAGTGGAAAACCACCCCAGCTCACCCAAGTGAGATTCGAACCTCAATCTCCCCGTCCTCAGCATTCTAGCTCGACACGAAACTAGCGTGGTGGCTGGTTATATTATAGTTATAGTGTTATTGACGCAGGGAAAATAAAGTTGAAAGTACATTAGAAAACTTATGTTAGCAATAATTCTGAATTGCTATGAATAAGAATTTTTGGAGGATCACATGCTACACAAAATCAAAATTTAGGACATTTTGAATACAATAAAGGAACAATAATCATGTTGTTGTTTCTTAATTCTACTTGGCTGGGTAAACTACTTTGGACAACCATCAATTCAACGTGGCAAGAAAATCTTCTCGCTTGCCATAGGTTCGCCAGCCTTGACGTAGAACGACTCTTACTTTCTACGAACCTTGAGCTATGGTTGAAAGGGAAACACCACAATCTTGCCGAACAAATTATAAAAGGAATAATGCATTTGTCCGCCACAATAGCCGAGACGGGTATGTGTCTGCATACTGATTCAAAGGTACCGGTTTTGATGACAGGCATAGCTGGAAACTTATCGTAATAAAATTAGATTTGGTATTTCACTGCCAAGTGACGAATTAACTGTCAAGGATTTGGTTTCTAAGTTGATTATGATAGTCTAACGACTAAAACAATGACACTAAGGCCCGTGGATCACTCGTAGGGCCTTATATAAAGTATAATCGAGATTCGAAGGTCAGCCAATCTCCCATCTGACCTAAACAGTTTGTTATTCGATTCGTATACGGGTAAATTGGTTGAATCCCGAAACTAAACTATAAATACTGTCTTAAACAGGCCTACATGTACATTTGGTCACGTGCTAATGGTACTGCTGATGACAAAAGATGGGGTTAGTTTTTTTTTCAAAAGTTTGATGTTAAATGCTATAGTATTATTAACGGCTTATTTCAAGGGTCAGGGATTTTTGTAATGATTTATAGGTGTGGCCACACTAACGTGGATAAAGGATGGTAAAACCAATGTTAAACCACGTGGGATAAAACCATTCCAAGTGTACCCGGTCTAAATTCGACCCTGTCCTCACCATCATCGGCGAGCCTGGCCTCATAAACCATCGATGCAAGTGAGGGTAGAATTTGGAAGAAGTGTGGTCTCATTTGTGGAAACAAACGTTCTAGCAAATCTGGCTCGGTTTTAGTAAATTCCGTCCTGTTTTCATTTTTTTAAATGTTAATTCCATGATTTTCATTGCATCATTGTGAGCTCTGATGTAAATTCCGTCCCGTCATTATAAGGATGATATGCAAATTGCGTCTCTCCTTAGTCTTCCCTTAGATAAATTATAATTAAAATGATAAATTATAAAAAATTAAATATAATAATGGAAAGAATTTTATTATATTTCAACAAGACCCGATTTTTTTGACTCGAGTATAAATGTTAAACCTACATTAAATGATAATTTGAATAACTTAGTACAAAAACCATCCTTTGTTTTGTTTATAAAATTATTTTATAATGGTTTGATTCTTCGTCATGATTTGTTTATATGAACTTCAATATCCTGAAAGGAAAAAAAAGAGTCCAAATGAACTAGGCCTACATATTTAAGTTCCGAGAAAGTCACACATGTAAAAATGTGCATGACGCATCTTTGACAAAATCAAACATTGATATTTCTCAACAATTATTATACTCAGTTATTCTATCTGTGAGGAACTTTTCTATTTTAATTTTTGCCTTCAATTATTTTTTATGGGTTGCCTTTGATAATGACGGGATGGAATTTACACAAAAGCTTGCGTTATAAAATCTGAGGGATGGAATTAACACAGCATTTGCTAATGACGAGTCGAAATTTACACAATAGCTTGAGGTGATGAAATCTTAAAGATGGAATTTACGTCAACCTACCTGGATGGGACTAGAAACACAACCTTCCCATCACCAAAAACCATACATATACTCTTGTCTGCATACGTAACGTTGCGGGGTATAATCGGTTAATTCATAAATGTAACATTAAATTTATCATTGCAATAAATTAACTGCGTCTTATCTTGGAATGTTTCAAGGGTAAGTAGAGCTGGTCAACACTGTACCAATCATATTTTTACGCCCGCTTACTACTTATTTGACAGGTTACAACCCTCCTTAGTGGCATAGTTAGCTCACGCACTAGTTTCTTATTGAGCTAGACTGTCGATGACGTGGAGATCGAGGTTCGAACCTCGGTCGGGTGAACTAGGGGTAGTTTTCCGCTAAATAGTCTTACACTCTCCCTCCACGCAAATGCGCTTTCACTTCCTCTAAATTAAACCTTCCCAATTCCTAATCTATTAGCGTAATTGGCACTTAGGCGTATAACCCGAAGTAGGTGGCCTGGTGGTCTAGGGGTAAGGTGTCAGACTTCTGTGCTGGGGGTCCGGTGTTCAATCCCCGGTCCCGGCACAGATTTCTCTCATTACCAAACCCTTCCTTAACCTCTAACAATACGTGTATTAATCACAACTCGTGCATATGTGGAATGCCAGGCCTCCCGCGTGGTTCGGATCTCCACGTTAAACTGTAAGTCCTCCATTTCATCTCACAATCACCCTACCATTACACATTAGCGTAAGTGCGTATAGCCCGAACGAGTGGTAAGACGCGGTGCTAATAATAATAGTAATATAACCCGAACGGTTAGTAAGACGCGGTGCTAAATTAAATTAAATTAAATTAAATTAAATTAAATTATTAACGGGCCTACTGGGCGATATGAACAATTCACATGGCCAGTTTCAATTAACTCTACCCGGGCAACACGCCACGGAGTTCTGATCACGCAGATAACTTTCTAAACACTTCACTGGCATCGAGCCTTTTCGACTTTTCGGTTCTTGAACCCGTCCTGTGCATCAACGTACACTCCGTTTACCCTGAAAGATATCATTCTTACCTTGACGGATAGCACTATGACGCAGCTGATCACACTGTAATCGGCCAATGTAAGACTGCCGCCACCTTTCAGGGTAAACGTAGTGTATACCGTTAAAAAAATCGCCCTGAATGTAAGTTAAAGAGGAAAGGTACGAACCACTTCGTAAACTCAGGTCTGGCGTGAAACGAACGATCACGTGCAGTGACAAGATCGACACAAAACACACACATACATACGAGAGAAAGGTCGTAAATACATTACGAGAACAGGGAAGGGGCTGGATGAAGGCTTTCGAGAAACGACGCGGAAAATAGAAATAGAATAGAGAGAGAAAAATATCTGAGAAATGGCGACCCACTGATCTAAAGAAGGGCGGATAAAATATTGAGCGGGGTTAGACCGTCACGCGGAATGGAGATAGCTCAAGCTCTGACCATCTTAGGGAATAGCGCGCTGAATAGTTTTGATACACGAGGATTCAATTTAATTAAGAAGAAAGCTTTCCCTCACCTCACTTCCATCTTTTAGATACGACTGGTTCTTTCTTCCCATTTGTATTTACTTTAAAATCCACATCAGAATCGGTAGACACATAATCTAAGGCGTCAATCTCATTATGTATTGGCTCGCCGTTGACGTGTGTGTAGGGTAAAGGCTCAAATCTAGATTAGTTGCGTTTGGGGAAGCTTTTTTTTACATATTACCTATAACTGAAGTTTTACCAACTCTTGTATATGTTAATGTGGGTTCATTTTATCAAATTACCTCCTTTATACTTATGGCATGGATTGAACCACTAAATAAAACTTGTGTTAAAATGTGTAAAATGAAAGTATTTTATACTCGCCCTCCACTGTAATGCAGGTATGATTCCTCTAAATTCAACCTTTCTCAGCCCTAACGCATTAGCGTAATTAGTACATAGGCTTATAACCCTGACGGGTAGTAAGACGCGGTGTTAAATAAAACTTACTCTTCAAATCAAACGTATTTATTTTGGAAACAAAAGCGCCTACATAAGAACGATAATTAATAGTTGGTAGATATTTTTGTCACATAAGTAATAAAACAAATGCAGGGATGTCAATCTGTCTCATATTGGAGATTTTTATTTGTAAAGTGTTAAAGGAGCCATTGATTTATATTGGAATAAAGTTTTACCTACACAGAAAAATCACCTTACAAATTAAGACTCTTTATATTTGACCGTTTTTTTTCCTTCCCTCCGCGTCTTAAAATACCGTCCGTCTGGGCTATACTCATTTAATAACACTAATGGAATAGTACTAAGAAAGGTAGAACTTGATTAAATGGATATACCCGCTTTTGCTTGGTGGGAGAATAAAAAACGATATAAAATAAAAACACCTCCAATATACGCGTCCTGGTTTCGAACC
>CABFOV010003157.1:0-19872 GCA_902141375.1 Timema poppense | reverse complement strand
CCCGCCTCTGGCAAACTAGAGTAGATAAGCTTTACATATAGTACGCGTGATCACCGATTAAGTTGGCTAATATCACACGCTGATGGTAAAACTTTTTGTAAATAAATACGAGTACAGGACCTACTTAAGACAACCGCCTCGGTTATTGAGAAAGTATCAATCGCTGTCATGGCACATGGCTTAAAATATAATGGTCAATGTCGTTTTATAAAACTACTTCTCTATTCTGTCCAAGCTTATACTCCCTTTTTACCTTCACCAACAACAGCCCTTTATCACGCCATTAAGAAAGAAAACTACGAAACTTCTTATCTCCAGATATAGAGGAAATAACAATTCTAGTTCTCAAATATCTTTAACTTTCTGTTGTGAGGTTATCACTAAATTAATGTATTTGTTAAAGGAAGGCTAAGTATAGAGTCCTTTTTTATCAATCATAATCTCGAAGCTACGCAAATATGCTTAAAAAGTAGTTGAAAAGAGCTGATGCCAGATTTTCACATACTTATTTATATTAATAAAACTCAAACTATTGGTTTGTTAAGGAAAAAGAGCCTTGTTGAAATCTTTAGACTTTATTTTGACGTGGACCATATTTTGAAATAACGCATCGTAGAATTAAATATTGCATTAGAGGTGAACGTCTGCGCGGAAATTTGTCGCTTGCCGAGGTGGCCCCCTTAATATCGGTGCTGTCTTCCAACGTGATCCAATTTTATTAGATTTTTTGGACTTTCGTGTCTTATTACTTGTCGAGACTATCCGCAAACTTACACTAATTATGAGGAAGGTAGAATGTAGAACAAGTGTACCCGCATTTCTGTTACTAGAGATATATTGTGCGAGAAATCACTAAGGGCAAACATACAAAACCAGAATGACACTTTAATCCGCGTGTTCACCGGTGTGGGTTTTGAAACCCGGTTGGGTGTATTGAGGGTGAAATTTTCCTAAAATGTTTCCCACTCTCCCTCCACGAAAATTCGGATACATTTGATCTAAAATGTTTATTTCCTCGGCCCAACCCCATTAGTATAATATATTATAGAGCCCGAATGTGTAGTGAAACAATGAAAAAAAAACCCCACATTGATAACATTTTACTTTGTTAATAATTTATCAATATCATTTTAATATAATTACATTGATATTATCTACCAAAAAGTACAGCACATGACTCGACGAATACAAAAATGGATGAGAATTGTTTTTTTTAAACTTTTGTAATTGAGGAAAATGTTCCTTCTTATCTAAAATGGATTGTACCTATAGCCTGGCTATAGTATGATTTTGGTAGGAAGAACAGTAAAAGTTAGTTACTAAAGTTACTATAAACCATTTTAATAGATTACTACGTCAAGTCATGCTATCTGAAGCTGTCACTTTTGATAGATATCATCAATACCTATAAAATTACACAAATAATATAGTGAAATGTTATCACTGTTGGGCGCAAATAAATACGTTTGAATTTTCTCTACAGTTCTTCCAACCAAAATCAGGGTTTAGTTATTCGGAAGATGATGTCTCTTTGCAGACACACTACTGACAGGTTGCGCCGGTAGATTTTATTTCCACATTGCTTTCGTTCTCTCTGCGGGTAAATGCTGGCGCATATGTTTAATTTTATATCGTTGATAATTATTTTAACACTTTTTACTAGCTACAGATTTTATAACAAGGATTATTCAACCCCGTGGTGTAGTGGTTAGTGCACCTAGCTACGATCCTATCGGTCCCGGGTTTGATTCTCGGCTGGTACCTAGGGTATTTTTTTTTAAGGTGAATTATCCCAACGATCACCAGGGTTTGGTAAATTAGGCTTGATCTAGGTATAAGACTCCCACTGGCTCAAACATATATATATATATTCATTATCATCACATCATCTCATCGCGGATACGTCTAGACAGCCTCCACAGGTGTACCCAGTGTAGCGCTTTTTTCTACCAGAGTGGCGATCGAATTGGATGTCATTCCCGGTTAGTAATGCAAGACGTTAAAAAAAACACAAGGAAGGAAAATAAAATTACTTAATCTCATAGATAAAAGTATGAGAAGATCGTTTGACTCACATCAGGGTGAAGGAAAAATGGTAAGTTCCGAAGCAACACGTTACATATAAACCCCCCCTGAATACCCGAATTATATTAGAACTTTGATCTTCTTGTCTGCTGCGAGCCCGACGCCTTAGAGCCTACACTGTATGATCATCAGTGCTTTAAAAAAAACTATTTTTCTTTGTCACTATAGAACTAACCAACAAACATACAAAGACAAAGTATTTTAATGGTAGATAACGTCGCAGAGGCGCAAATTTAATGGTAAATTTAATGATACACATCATCTTTGTCATTTTCCATAAACTCTTATCATCATCATTTGCAAGATGGAACTGTTGAAAGCTCCTTTTCAAGGTCCCGGGAGAAATGGGAGGTCTTTTACGTGGGGACGTCACGTTTAGTTTTTCCTAGCCGCATGAGGGTAAAATGAGCGTCACACCGTGAGGGAAATGAGGCGCCTTAAGACCCACCCCTCCCCCCTCCACCATTCGTAGGCCGCGTTACCATTATTCTCTCGCTGTGGCTTTCTGTCTTCTCCCGTTTTCATTAGTACTGTCGCTGTTGCGTGAGACTGCCACATCTTGGAGGATTTGGCCTCTCCCCTCCCCCTTTGCCCCTGAATCCCCTTCATGGGCTTGAACACGTGACGTTTCTCGACTCGTAACAGCTATGCGCGTCTGTTATTGTGCACTTAGATGCCAGAAATCGTGGTTATTTGGTGGAACTTGTGGAAAACGCATTTTTTTCCCTATCGCGTATAGCTACTACTCGCTCAAGTTATTCGCATATATGTAGATATAAGTATATTAATTACGTTAAATGGGTAGGGATGGGGAAAGGTAGACTTAAGAGGAAATACCTGCATTTGCGGGGAGGTTGTGGCGAACAATTTATAAATAAATATCCTCGGTACACCCGGCTGGAATTCGAAACCTGGCCCTCCCGTCACCAGAAATCCAGACTAAGTGAGCTTGACATTCATACCTCGTGCCCACTGACAAACAGATTTGTTGGTAATCTGTTTATTGTATGTGGGTAACCTTTTATAGTAACAAAAACAATCCAGCATAACTTATGCGGTGTTCTTTATTGATTTTCAAAGTAAAGAGTCCACATGAATTGGCACTCTGGCTAAACATCAAGATCGTCTAGTTTAGTTTGTGAGTGATGGGAAGGTAGGTGCTCGAATCCCGAATCCCATGAGTGGTTTCTCACTCTGACTCGACGAAAATTCGAATACATTTCCTCAAAATTCTACCTTCCTCATCCTTACCTTGTTAGTATAATTAAATGCAGAGTGCCATAGACGGTAGGGAGCAAAAACCTTCAGAATAGTATAGTTTTAGAAAAAAAATTAGAAAAATTAATATAAATAAAACAACTATTTTCACCAGGGTCGGATTAAAGTGTGGGGGGAGGGGGGGGGGCCCGGGCCCCGAGCTTGAAGCGGCCCCCAAGAATACTCCGCACATTAACTGTTTTATTGCTTCAATTATTAATTTAAAATATTTGAAGAAATTAACACAGTATAAGACTGCCGGTAGGCGGTGACACTTGGTGGGAGAAATGTCGGGCCCCGTGATTGAAAACCTGTTAGATAAATAGACTCCGTTCTGTGTCGTGTGATAATAAATTAAATTATTAGTTATTTTATCAATGGAAAGTAACATAACACGACGGTTATCTTTTGATCAAGTTGTGTCAGAATTTGAAGAAAAAAAAAGTAAAGTCCCTCTGTGAATTGTGTTAACATTGGCAATTCGAAAATTTTGATTTTGTATAACCTTTGAAAACATTGTAAATATTATGATTTGGCAAGTAATATTTTCATTTTATTAATATTACTACCATCTAAATTATTTCATTATATAAAAGAAAATTTAAATATATATAATTAACAACTATATTCTAAACTGAGCTTTCATCATACTGTCTATTTTCTTTCAGATTATTAAATAATGTCTGATTGTGCACATGGTTTTAATTTTGTTTGACCAGTTCATATTGTGAGGCCCCACATTTTGCAAGTGGCCCCGGGCCCCCGAATTCTTTGATCTAGCCATGATTTTCACTGGTGGCCAATTTATCTGGTTCATACCCATCTCGTGTACTAGGAAATTTCTACCTACATTTATCCCATCTCATGCACTCAAATATTTGTGAAGTATTCGTTATTAAGTAGACATTCTTCTTATTTGTCCCATCTCGTCTACTTGTTTTCCCCCTTTCATGTACTGAACAAGGAAGAAAGAATGGCTCACGACTTTGAATCGCTCGTGACTTTTCACTCCCTCTTCCCCTCTTTTAGATCGAAGCGTTCATCTCTCGTGCACTAGGGTAGGTCCACGTCATTGTGTCATCTTCAACCCCTCTTCCTTTTCTTTAATTAAGTCCAAGTCTAACCTAACCTAACCTAACTAATTAGTTTATTTGAAAGTATGCGTTATGAAGGCTGTTCCCACTTCAAGAAGGGTGGAGTGGGTTGAGTGCACGAGATGGGACAAATTGAGGTAGAAATTCCCGTCTGCTCGAGATGGGAGGTCACTATTTATCTAATACACTGGTTTACCGATGACGGAGAGAGGTCAAGGTTTGAATCTAAGCTTGGTGATTTGGAATATTTTTTCTCATACCCTCTCCATCTTCAGAGAAGTGTACTTTTGAGGCTATCTGGAGCGTACAAGACTGTTGTCACAGACGCTTTGTGTATAGCCTTGGGTATCTGGCCCTTGGACTTAGAGGTGAGGAGGAGAGCGGCATTGTATTGGATAAGGAAAGGTATATGTAGAAGGTGGCTAATCTCATGAGAGCAGGGATAACAACGGGACTGGTTAGGAAATATCTGGAAGAGGAGTGGCAAGACGAGTGGGAGCGAAGCCAAACAGGTAGAAGAACGCATAAGATATTTCCAAGAGTTGCTGAACGGTTGGGAATGGAGTACTTGCAGCCCGCTTCAGGTTTAGTACATTTTATTACTGGGCATGGTCCATATAATGCCGCTCTCTTCGCTAGATGACTGATGAATACAGGTACTTGTGATTGTGGTAGAGAGGTGACGCCGGAACACGTCGTTCTGGGGTGTATTGAGACGTTTGAAGATAGAATGAACCTACAGATACCGTTGCAAGCGAGCTCAGTTTATCACATACTGCGTGACGTGGATCGATGGAGTCTCCTGGATGCAATCGCGGATAATGTGTCCAAATACGAAAGAGATAAGCACTTAACTGCAATGAAAAATAGAGGACATAGACTTAAGACAAGGGTACAGGACGGAGAGCGACAGTGACGCTTCAACAGATATGGATGTCACATAACAGTATGACTTGAATAAGTCAATAGGTGTGACAAATACAAACTGGATTATCGGCTGGCTGGGTAGAATGTCGTGGAGATCTCCAGGCAAACCGAAGCCTAGCTGAGGGAAGGAGTGCTCTCTGAATTCCAATAGTGAGAACTGCTGATGAACTAGAGGGCACCTTGATATCAGCTAGGGGGTACAAGAGAACATCTTCAGACAGGAGAATTAACACCTCACTTATAGAGTCCAGCCCACTTGGTGACAAGTGTGTGATGCTGGGCTGGAGCTGTCTGGCATCTGGTCCGTCCACCGATCCATCGGATGGCTGCTCTAAGTTCAGAAAATGTATCGGCGATAACAACTGAAAGACCCTTCAGCGAACTATAAGAAGGACTTGTATTTAGGTTAAGTTAATATAATAATATTTAGCACCGCGTCTTACTACCCGTTCGGGTTATACGCTTTAAGTACTAATTACGCTAATGGATTAGGAATTGGGAAGGTTGAATTAGAGGAAATGAACCCGCATTTGCGTGGAGGAAGAGTGGAAAACCATTTAGGAAAAACCACCCCCAGTTCACCCGACTGAGATTCGAACCTCGATCTCCCCGTCCTCAGCGGTTGAGCTCAACACGACTAGCGCGTTAGCCAACTACGCCACCGAGGCGGGTTTAGGTTAAGTTAGCATTAAGTATTTTTATAAATCTTTAGGTTAAGTTCGTTGTAAGTCCATAGGTGGTGATATTGTGGGTAGTAAGTGAAGCGAAATCTCTGGTCGGGCGCCTCCCCAGGTGGTGGGGAGGGGGATGCCCGCCCCCTCTGGGGCTCTCGCCGATCTGGGGACTATTAGATCCAGAGTGCGGTGGGACACCCAGTGGGGCAGGGTACCGGGGGTGTAATATACCCGGGGCGGACCAAATAGTAGGTTAGGTATAGAAAAGAAGTACAAATAGGACTTTTATATTTAAGTCTTTATTCTAAACTTATTATTGTATTTAAAAAAAAAAGAACATAGCTAAAATATATAATTTTAATTCAAGATATAGTTCTAGGTCCCGAGCTACATGTTAGGAATCGGGATAAATAGTGTAAATAAAAAAATTAAATAAAAAATACCCTCTCCACACAAATACAACTGCATTTCCTCCGACCACCCATTAATTTCATACCTGTCCTAAAGTAATTTAGTAACCCTTTGCTTAACACGTACACATTAAAAAAAACTTAAAAAATCTCATTCTACCGCTAAGAGCTACTTTTGATGTAGATGTTTCCAGACATATAAACTGTCAATTATTTCAAACACTACCTGGGATCTAACGTGGGTCTACCCGCTTAGGAACCTGACTTCCCATTACCACGCCTCACAGAAAAAGCTTTAAATTGTAAACGTTTTAATGTTAATTCGAATAATGGGAAGCAGCTGGCTTGTTTTATTCGTCGGCGCGAGAACGAACAAATGCTTGGGCGTAGCCTACACTCGGTTTCAAAATAGTATTGCAACCTATTCCTACTTATATTAGCTTTAGTTCTTATTCAACACTGATGTTTTGTGGGATATTTTTACCTGTACCATCGCCTACCGATGACGTAGCTTGTACCGGTGGTCACGCTAGCTATTGCTGATTTTTTTAGCACCGCGTCTTACTACCCGTTTGGATTATACGCCTATATATGTATTAATTAAACTAATGGCTTAGGAATTAGGAAGGTTTAATTGAAAGGAAATGCACCCGCATTTGCGTGGCAGGAGAATGAAACGCTATTTAGGAGAACCACCTTCAGTGCACTCAACTGGGACTGAACCCCGATCTCCCCGTCTCCGTCATTCTAGTCCAACACGAGAGTAGCGCGTTAGACAACGCGGCCGCCGAGGCGGGTATTGCTGATATTAAGCTCGCAATGTATGGGGTTGCCGGTAACGGGTAGGTTGAGGTTCATATCTCGAACGTATGCGTTAGGGAATATTTTCTACATGCGATTTACCACTTTTTTCTATTCCCCTTCAACGCTAATGCGGATGCATTTCTCCAAAGCTACTCTCTGAATCCTCATAATCTAAAATAAGTCATTGATAATAAATGGCTTGTGTGGGTTTATTCTTCACCCATTAGGGCTATACGCATTTTAATTACGCTTATAGGTTAGGGATAAGGACAATAACATGTATAGAAAATGTATCATCATTAGTGAGGAAAGAGAGTGGGAAACCATTAATGAAAAATAAAACACAATACATCCGCTCGGAATTTGAACACCAAACGCCCCGACACCGTCAAACCGAATCAGATAAGCCCAACATTTTCCCTACCTGTCCACCGATGCTGATCAAATTTGGTGTTAAACGTACTCATAAAAATAACCTATGGATGGAATTCAAAATTCAAAAGAAAATTTAAGATTTTGGTTAGAGAAATATATGATTCGACCCATCTCTAACAAAAACAATAGTCATTAATCAATACTTCTTAATCCATAATCCTTACTCGTAGAAAAGAACAAATAAAAATAATTTGACAACTTAAACAAAAAATAAAGTCATTGCATATAATCGCCTAGCAGCCATTACTAATTGTGGAATTTCAAGTAATGAATGCTCCTCCTAATACACTACGTATTCCCCCGAGGGTTGTTTATTTGCTGAACAAGGCAGACAACTCCCGCCCATTATACTTTCCTCTTCGGGATTTATCTGAACATTCACTTTTAATTACTGTGTAACTTTAACGCAATCCTTTAAATTACATTTAATTATTTTAATTTATATTCTAAAAATAACATGTTTTAGTTTCAATAAGTTTAAATAATATTGATTATTTAGCTCACAATTGTTTGTTGGGGCAGTTGCGTGTCGGGGAATGTTGACAGGGCAAGCAGAGCCTCCCCCACTTGGAACCTAGGCTCTGTTATTCTTACTTCCCATTATGTTCGTTGATACCTGGCCAATGAGTTTACTATATAGTGATGAAAATTCACAGGTGCAGTTTCAATTAACCTTCATCCACTTAGGTGGCCACATGGTCTAAGGCGCTAATCTCGCAGTAGACTAGATTGCCTATGACAGGGAGATCAAGGTTCGAATCTTAGTTGGTTGTGATTAGGATGGTTTTACAAAATAGTTTTCCACTCTCCCTCCACCAAAATGCTTGTTCACTTCCCTTCATTACATTGCTCATTACTGATGAAACTATTTTGCTATCCCGCCATTAAAAATATCCAGACGATTAAGTCCGGATGTGTAATATTCGGCTAAGAATCTTAGGTGAAGCTAGCTTGTAAATCGTGTTTTTAATAATATATGTGTTTATATTGTACACTTTAAATGTCTCATTAAAAAAAAATACTCCGATTAGTAAAGTCGGGCACTCGAGTTCGAATCGTTGTAGTTGCACTGGTAATGGAATACTCACCAAGATTGTTTTCTATTAGTTCTTCAGTTAAAGGCTGGTACATTTCCTCTACGTTTCTCATATCTATCATATTAAACTAATTCATTATGTTTTTGTGTGTCACTCGATAAAATAGTGCTAAAATATTAATAGAAATATTGCTCTAGCTTTTTACTGTCGCTCGACACTTTGGAGAGAAAGTATTGTGACCGTCAATAAAATTCGAAATCGAGATTTTGATAAATGTTGGCGTTTCATGACCCCTCGAAATCAAAAAAGTTGTTTTCGTAATGTCGTCTGTCTGTCCGTCTATTTGTCTGTACCTCGGGCTAGATCCAAAACTCTTTTACCGATTGGGTTAAAACTTAGTATCTGGGGTTATCAGAAGGTCCTCCAGAGGGTTTTTTGAATTTAGATATCCAACCCTAAATTTAAAGGTAGTTTACTGCAGGGGAAAAAAATCGATTTACTCGAAATTCGCTTTAACGATTTTGATTACATTTTATATCTAGACACTGTTTATCATAATAAACAAGATGTAAATTCTCATTTTCTCATGAAAATGACTTAGAGGGTACTTTACTTAGGGGGAAATTTCCAATTTTCATAATTTATTCGCAACTATTTGAAATACGAAATAAAACTTATTAATATAAAGTTGTAGTAATATTAAAGATACAAACTATATATATATAAAACTATATATATATAAACTATATATATATTTATTTATTTTATAAAACAAATAGTTTCTGAGCTATAAGTATATATATATATATATATACTTTTTAATTCAGGTCTTTGAAAATGAATTTGATTCTTATGGTATTTGGTGGGCGTTTATCTTTTTTCACTTTTTCTGTAACATTGCTCCTAGTTCCTAATGCTATAAAGTAAGTAAGTGACATTGTATATTATTTTATTTATGATCTTTGGTGTAGTGTTTCTACATCAATGTAAAATCCTATTATATCGTTTCACAAATCTCTTAAGAGTTTTTTTTAGCATATTTATATTTAAGCTAAAAGTGGGAGAAAGTCTGTACTGTGCACCCTTTATTTGACTACGCTTAAAATACACCCAACAAATTCAAGCATTTAATTTTCTTTTAGCATGGTGATGGCTGAGTGGTATAAGGCGTTGGGTTCACACTAAGTTTTATATAGGATTTAGTACTGTGATTTTTTTTCATCCTACCTCTGCGCTAATTGAGGTGCATTTCTTCTAAGCTACATTCATAATCCCTACTCCTTAGTTTAAGTCTTCAATAAAATTGGTGATACACGTAACAATTTAAAAAATATATATTATAAGAATGTATTCAGTATGAAGGAAATTTTTTTACTATTAAAAAAACTATTAAAACCATTTCATTACATGTATACGTAATGTCATATGATCTGCACTCGTCCAGTTTGATAAATTTAAAGTTTCACCATACTAAAATCCTATCCTAGGCGGAGCACACAGTAGAAAAACTAAACGGTCGTCAGATGAGTTTCTGGCACCTTATCTTGGTTGGTAGTACGTCCGCCTATATAGAAGGACCCTGGGCTCGATTCTTGATATTGGCGATCAATTTTTCATTGCATAAATTGGAGCTTCTCCTTTCATAGCGATTAATTAACGAACGGTAGATTGAGTACTGTCTATTCTCTAATTAATTCCGTTTATAAGTGATATGTATATCATTGTTAAATGTATGGTCTGTATAATGTAGGTTATTCATAACATCTATATTTTATACTAATTATACATTTTGTGTGTATTAAAAATAAATATCTGTGCCACGACTTACACCCATTCGAGCTATTTTAATATTTGCACTAATTTGACAGGAATGAGGGATGTAGACTTTAGATTGGAAATATCCCCGCCCACCCCATTTATGTGGATGGTCATTTAAAAACAATTTAGTGATATACACCCTCAGTAGACCCGACCGGTATTGAACCCCCGACATCCTGTCACCAATAGTCCATTCTATTACGAGTGTGTCGCCTTGGACCAGTGGTCTCAAACTCAAACTAGTTATAAACTGTAGACGTGTTGCGGGCCACAGCCTATTGAAACATGTCTGCTTTTTAATAAGTGTCCATTCGCCATAGGAGGGGCGGTAAATGACAGCAGAAGATGTATAAACACTTAAAAGTAAAATATTATTAAAAAACAAATAGTGTGTTGTGAAAGTTTTGACCACCAAAAGTGACAACAGATCAACATATGGTCTTGCGGATCATATGTTTTGGCGAATGGATACATGAAAGTAGATCTGGTAACTTTTCCTAGCTGTCACTACTTACACTCCTACCATAGATGGGGTATATATATTCTATGCTTTTATTTTTTCACTTACTACCTCCCTAGTCTATGCACATTTTAATCACGCTAGTGGGTAAGGGATAGGAAAGAATTAATAGGAAATATAACCGCATATGAGTGAAGAGAATTTGCGAAGCCTTCTAGGAATAAACCACCCTCTCTATATCTGGCTAAGATTCGAACCCCGACCGTCGACACTAACATACTAGACTAAAAGAACCTGACGGTTAATTGGCGTGCCCACCGATGCAAGTACATACTAGTTATTTGATGCTATGTATTCAAAATCATTATTGTATTTTTAAAACATGATATTTTCCCCAGATTTTAAAGTAGGTAAACGAAATACTCGGGAAAATTATTTATTAAAGCGTGTAAAAATAAATTCATACAGTCAAGTACTTAAAGAAAAATAAATAGCAAAATGTGAAATAGTTGAAATTGTTGTTTGTTATTCAAAATTAGGTACACAATAAAATTAAACTAATATTTTTTATGTGTGCGTATATGACTGCAGAAGGTATAGTAATATAAATATATATTTAAAGATAAGCGGGCAGGTCACATATTCGTATAACTCACCAACGGTGGTAGACTGATAGTGTAGTTAAATGACATTTATTGCAAACATTGGTTGAAAGTATTATTAGAAGCATTTGATATCACTCTATATTAATAATATATTATTACTAAGTAAATAAAAGTTATTTCCGTATAGATTAATATTAGTGACTCTTAGCCATTGTTTACAATAAATAACCTTCCGCTGTCACCACTTCTACCGTAAATTAGCTATTTTTTTTATAGCTCGTTGGTCGGAAGTTTGCGAGCCCTCCCTTAGACCATTCGATCATTGATTTGAGTATATATATATATATATATACAGAATATTAAATATCTATTTATTCTTAGCAGACGTTTCTATAA
Organism: Timema poppense; assembly: GCA_902141375.1. Lineage (NCBI taxonomy): Eukaryota > Metazoa > Arthropoda > Insecta > Phasmatodea > Timematidae > Timema > Timema poppense. The sequence continues at coordinate 7,870 of CABFOV010003157.1, read as the reverse complement.
ATATAAATTATTATTAAAGTTAATTAGAAAACCAGTTGTATTTCTGCTACTGGTTTGAACAATATTACAACTTTTAAATGTAAAAACTTTCTATACCATTTGTTATCCAATTTTAATTTTCGGAAAGTAAAGCTGTGTTGTTTGGGTATTTATGAACGATAACTTTTAGTTGGTGTTGTCATGAATAAATTTTATTTTCAAGTTTTCTTTCGGAGATATTCTTTTTAAAATAAAATAATATAAACAAGTTTGTTCTTTGTCTTACTTCTCGCCTGGGTTAGACGCATAGCTACACTAACAAGGTAGGAATAAAGAAAGTAGAAATGAGAGAAAATGTACCCGAATTTGCGTGGAGTGAGAGCGTGACACAATTTAAAATTAAAAAAACTCAGTACACCTTCCTGGGATTCGAAACCCGACCTCCCATGATAAGAAAACTTAAACTTTATATTTAAATCGCGTGACAAACGTAAAATAAATCATCGGTGACATTTGGGGCTTACACCTTCACAATGATTAATTACTTGCCGGAATACTGGTTGTTGTGTTTGCTTTAGAGTTAAACTAGTTTGTAAGCCGTGTCTGATACAATTATTCCCACCCGCGACTATTCGCTTTTTGATGTGGGTATACTTAGAAAATTGTATGCCTATTCTTAACAGACAAAATATCAAAATTTTTATGACTAAAAGAGCATTATGACTCGGTGTATGATGGGGTGAAGCGAGGGGAGTATGCAAGAATAAGGAAGTTAGAATGGATTAAGTAGGCCTACGGAATTGTTATTTTTAATTTTATGCACTTTTTTCTTGCATACCCCTTAAGGGAACGGCATGATTAACAATGTATGTTTGTACGCATGTATTGTATGTTCAAAATATGAACTTTAAATAACCTCGGTGAAATGAAAAAGTTTCATAAGAGTAAAATATGTGCTTAGATCTATTACTGAACTAACTTTTCAAATAACCAACGGTGGACACGTCGACCAAGACCACAGACAAGGAATAACCTGTGTCTGTGACAAAAGCGCATATTCGTCTTGTCTGTTTCTTCAATGACAATGAGGTCAGGGCCTGAATCCCGGCTGGGTGTACCGAGGTACCGGGAATGCTTTCCCATCCTCTCTTCTCACAGATGCGGGTACACACACTCTAGAATTATATTCTCCTCAACCACGCTCCAGTATTGTTAATATTATGGTAACCCGAATGTGTGGTAAGGGCACACAAATAACATGCCGTGCTATTTTTTGAACTTATCTGTTTCCGCGAATGTTTAAAAGTATACCAGCATGGTTTTACCAACCTGTAAAACATAGAAAAGTAAGATAAATTAGTGTAAAAAGGAAAAGTAAGGTATATTTATAAAAGCCACAAGAGTTCTCAGATATTTTTGCCATAGTTTTTGAAAGAAGAGTAATATAAATACAGTGGGAACAACTAGCTTTATCTGCAATTCATGCTATTATGATCAAAACACCGCCATATTTGTTTTTATGATTATTGGATCAAGAATTTAATATAAATAAAAGGAAAACAAGCTTATTTATAGCTTTTCTTATGAAATATTGGGCTAATGCATTTGTTTTCTTTCTAAAATACCTGTAAAATTAAAAAATCTCGAAACTTTTAATTAAGGCCACTTTCTATACACACAGAACAGCAGAATCTCAAGGGAATTTTCAATCTACCAGAGACGTTTTCCTCCTCCTAAACTAAATTGGCATCACTGAAGCCAACAAACTTTCTGTAAGTCTGCTATAGAATGATTTTGGTAGGAAGAACAATAGAAGATAATTGGTGACCTGGTGGTCTAGGGGTAAGGTGTCAGACTTCTGTGCTGGCGGCCGGGGTTCAATCCTCGGTCCCGGCACAGATTTATCTGATTACCAAACCTTTCCTTCACCTCTGACAATACATCTTGTGAATGTGGGGAATGCCAGGCCTCCACCGTGGTTAGGATTCCACGTTAAACTGTAGGTCCTTCATTTCATCTCACAATCACCCTACCATTACACATTAGCGTAAGTGCGTACAACCCGAACGGATTGTAAGACGCGGTGCTAATAATAATAATAATAATAATAATAATAATAATAGAAGATAATTACTAAAGTTACTAAAACAATTTAAAAATATTCATACATAAAGTCATGTTATCTGCAGTTGTCACTTTTGATAGATATTATCAATACCGGTACTTATAAAATAACACAAATAATATGGTAAAATGTTCTTAGTGTTGGTCGCAAAGAAATATTTTTGAATTTTCTAAACTATTTTTCCAACAAATATCAGGATATACCTCTTGAGAGGCGGTCGCGTAGCTACTAATACACAGTAAAAATGACTGATTTGCGACCTAAATTCTAGATGAACCAATAGTTATAGATTTTGTATTTATTTTTATTATGACTGTCTGGACACTTTTCTAAATTTATATTGAATTATATAATTAATTTTGTATGCATATATTTTTAAAATTAACTAAAAAATAGCCATTTTGAAAATGGTTGGATTTAAAAAAACAAAAACATACCATCTTAAGTTTTGTGTTGTAATTTACAAATATAATATTTTAATCACGTAAACCTATTCCCTCGGCTAGAAATCGGTCATTAGTTACATAAATGTAGGTTTATTACAAGATAGGGGTGGAAACGCCCACCACATATACTCAAGCCAAGAGAGAGGTGAAATTTCTCGGTAGAACCCAAGACTCAATTGGTAGTAATCCTATTGTTCGCTTGACAGGACAACACTAATTGCTTTGAAACTTATCCAGAGGACCAGTTAGAATATTTCAGATTTTTTTTTCAATAGGGATTTTTAACGTGCAATTTATGAAAACAAAAATTAAATCCGCACATGACTTGGTCAAGTAGACCAGGGTTGTTGGACTGGGCCTCCAAAAGGGCGTGACATATATTTTTAGGGGACGTAAAATATTGGTAGTTCCAGCAAGGACTTTCAAAATATGTATATATTTTTTTGTTTCCCCCATGTGTCTCAAAGCATTGTTTAATATTGTGAATTCCATAGGTTATGTTCAATAAATAATTCACAACGTTCAATAAAAAACTAAATCATACCTACGTGCTTGGCTAACACCGTTTTGAGAGTAGCTCTCTAATATACTATGTACTTCTATAAAATGATGAATATATGAATAGAGGCTATACCTATATTTTTACGCATTTATCTAAACTCTTGAGTCCTTGCTTCCCGAACTTGTTGAATGGCGTACCACCCAAACAATTTCCGTATTTTGGAGCGCCACCAAGATGGTGCTGAATATTTAATATTTAGGTACATTTTAATGGCGCCCAGGAATATAATGACACAACACTATTTATAGATTAACAGTTTTTATTTATCATTATTTAACGTTTCTACTCAATCAATATGGATAATAGGGCACAGGTATCAAGGAAATATATATAAAAAACTTATATTTACCCCTTCAACAACTGTTTAAATCTCTTTTCCTTTTGGTTTGACTTGGTCGTAATATATTTATGGTATTTGATGAGACATTATCTTTTTACAACTTTAATTTGCTTGTTTTGTTTGGCTTCTCACGATGTACTAGCTGGAAGTAGTGTAAGTACCACGGTTCGGGAACAGCTGCTCTAGATAAATGAGCCAAATACTCAGCGCGTCCTCTTACTAAGCTATTTTTTTAATTCCCGTTGGAGGACTAATATTTATCATATTTTGATTAATTTACAGTCTCGCGATAGAACGTGCATGAATAACTTTCCAATTGATTTTAAAAATATAGGGAATAATTATATAATATAATTATTCACATTTTTTAAACAACATAGCAATAAGCCATAGGCATATTATGTTTTCAGTAAAGGCAGATTTAAAACTGTTTCAATCTACTGGAAAAATAAAGCAGTTTTCTAAGTAGTGTATATTAGAAAGTGGCAATCCCACACGGCGTTGCCCGTGATTCTTTAAAAATGTGTTAAAAATAGGCTAACCAAGAAGCTAATTATAAATTTAAAAATCTGGCTTCGGGGTGCATTCGGACCCCCTTCCGTCCACCTATGTTAAAAATTTCAGAGCTCTGCATGCCGTGGATTTGACTGGGCATTGCACACAAACATACAAACAAACACACACACACACACACACACAGGCAAACACTTCTTTTTATTATAATATATAGGAACAAAGCTTATTCAATGAAGCCTTTATTCAAACACGTTGTGAGCCTAAAACTTCAGGTAGAGGTGGCCAACCGGTCTTTGCTTTGTCATTCAGAATACAGAAAACCAATCGACCAAAAGAGTGGCACACGCCAAGGTAGGGAAAGTAATAGAGTGGTGGGGGTATTACCTCTCCTCAAACAGATACTCAGTAAGAGAAGGAAGATAAGACCCAAAAGGGAATTTGATCTTCTATTCTGCCGCACCTTAAGGGAAATCCAGAAACAACGTAAAGTTGTTTTTTTACCCGTTTTGAACCCCTCCTCACAATGTAACACCATGTAGACATTTGGCCTGACTCCCGCCGCCCCCCTCTTTACCCCATAACCCCAAACTGTGTTACGTAACATGTCACATAAAGATTGAATGTAATTATTTCATAGGGAAGCTTTTGTGTCACTAAAAGAGGAATTCAGATTGAGTACTACTTTGAATCGACTTTGAATCCTGAATATAAATTATTTCAAAGAATTTTATAACAATAATAGTTTTTAAGATTATTTTCAGTCCTTCAAAATACAGCCATTTAGTTTTTCAACATTGTAATTTAAGTGTAAGATCGTTGTTACGTAACACTGTGATATAATGATATACCCACCCTTCCCCCCATGTATCACCATAAATACTCAGAGCTCCCTCATCCCCCAGCCTCTCAACAGCATTATGTGGTTTACAGATAACCCCGTCGAATCGAAACACTCAAAGTGTTTGTAAATGTGTCTTTTAATTTTATTTATACTTTATTTCCTATTATTATATCACAAGTGATGTTACAAAAATGCTTAACGAACTTTATTTTATACATACAACTTTTAAAAGTGTATCAAAACCCTGACCAGATTATTGCGCTGTGAGGTTTCGATAATCTGGCACTGTTATGTCCACGTTTCTCCGTAAAACTGCTTGCGTGGTGGACGCTTTGCACGAATAGGAAACTAGTAAACCGCAATCCGACCGCGGACAACTCATACCTTCTGTCGCTGTTATTCACGGATCATTGCCTCTGTTGTCGGCAGACCACTCGACTCACATGTTTAGAGTTTTGTTTATCTGCGCGTACGTGTTAATGTGATATTTCCGTGTTTTCTGCTACTATGAATTACCAACGGAGTAAACGTGTATAGTGCGGTTCCTAATGCCTGTACTAGAATATTTTTTAAACTAAGTTGTGGGATGAGATAATTTGTTAGTTAAGAAAGTGTATGTTAAATATATAGTAAAAAGAGAACACTTTTGGAATATAAACTGTGTCATATTTCAAGTTAAAAATTCCTTCGTCAGTGGGGTGGGAATTAGGAAATTAGAATTTGAACTAAATGTGCCTTCATCTGCGTGAAGGTAGAGTGGAAATCTTTAAGGTAAAAACACTCTCATTACACCCGAACGGGATTCGAACTCCACTCTCCCCTTCACCGGCAATCCACTCTATTAAAAGAGGTTCCAGAAGCAGCCAAACCGTCGATCACGAGCTACCGGTAACTCGCATGAAAATTTATTTTTTCACAACAATAATTGGACTGCGTCACTTTATGCATCAACAGACCAAGCACCACCAACATAGTTTTGAGAAAATGAGCTTTTAACAAAACTCTAAGAAAAAAATTGTTATATATAATTTTCTTTTCATATAATATCAGTAGGCAAGTAATTCATTTTAACTCCTAACTAACACACTTTTAAATATTAAGTAACTAAAGAGATATATTGATTTTTTGTGTTGAGTCTGCTATTGCTTTTGATTCCATTTATGAAATTTAACTATACATAATCAGACTAACTTTCTTTCTATCATTTAGTATGTTATTGCAAATCTAGTCACTAGATAGGATTAAATAATATATCAATAAATACTTTAGCTTGACAAATATACGGATGTGATTGGCACTTCTCAGCCGAATTTGTAAGTTTGGCATTAAGCGATCTTTCTGTGGAAGAAATGTTTTTTGAAAATAATTTCCTTGTAAGGACGCACTGCATTTACTCCGAATTCAAAGTATTTATTTCTTCTGGTAATATAACTGTGCACAATCTTGCGGGTGTCACAGTAGATGGTGCTCCAGTTTCAACTTGTGTCAAAAAAAAGGGCTCATTACTTTGTGTCAGAAATATGTAAGCTTTCAATAGTTTGTTTTTCATTGCTGTATTTTTTTTACCAGCAAACACTATGAACAGAGTTTTTCTTCTTCAATTTAACACGTGTATGAAGCTTGTACTCAAAATGGTCACCAAGTGCGGGCTCTTGCTCTTCATAGACCCCTGTTCAATGTCCTGACACACGAGCAAACCTCTTGCTCCAAACATAAATTATATGCATATTGAGCAAAGGATGAAGACGAGTCCTCTTTAGTTTCAACGGACTGCTGCCTACAAAATTTGTTTTTTTTTCAAAGAACGAGCTGCACTCCCTCCTAAACTTGAAGGTTTTGAGGGGATGCGGTATTTTTCATTTCTGGAATACCTCAAAGGAAACTTGAATGGCGTAAACTTCTAGTCTAGGACAAGGATTTAGGGGAGATTGTCTGATATACAGGCATTTTTCAAGAAACTTGAACCCCAGAAGAAGAACCTCAACCAAGGAAATGTCAAATATCCCCCCCTCCTCCCGTTTGAAAGATAAGCTGAGAAAGGAAAGTTCCGAGCTCTACTTTGGTGAAAATCATATTGGGATATTTTCCAACTTGAGAGTAAGGTTTCAGCAGTGGTTCACTAATTTTCTTTAAAAAGTTGAGCATATAGCACAATTAGTTTTAGCTTCTTTTATAGACATTGACATGAAAAACTATTAATTTATATCACGTGATTGATTGTTCATTAGTGTTTCATCACGTTCAAGATATGTGTGACCTCTTGCCTTGAAGGAAAATGATCAATTTCTGGTTTGTTTCGTTCTCCGAGTAAAGGCGTTGCTCTGTTCCATCTACCTATATGAATCATCATTTTCGTCTGAAGCGAATCTAACATAGCTATAAAAGCAGGGTCACTAATGAACATCTTGATAACTGTGTCCAAATGGGAATGACAAGCTACTCTCCAAACATTAAATAAATAACCATTATATGAAGAACATTTTTACATCACCCATTAGCAATAATTGAATTATTAATCATCTTTTACAATTTTTCAATTTACTTGGTACTAGTAACAATAACTTCTACTTTTTTAATTCTCTTATATACTTTTCTTTGTACTCCTAAGTGGAATATTAGTTTAATTAATTTATGTAAGAAGAGTAGCATCAAATGAAATAGTTTCATTATTATTAGCTTTAGTTCCAATTATATAACATCAATTATTTATTTATAAATAACAAACATAAATTTTAAAAACTTATATATTAATAAAGATATAGAATCATTTAAAAATACAAATACTTTTTTTTTTAAATTTAACCATCAGTTTGTTTAGTAAATGAATTATACCTGTATTTTCTAGCATTATAAATTCCGTTTTAATACAAAATAATTATTAACAATTTTTAAAAGACAGGCTTATATTACAATTAATAACCCAAGTTACAGACTACACCTTCGTTTGTATACAGGTGTAATGGTAATGCCTCTGTAGGCTACATTTCATTTATTTATCCATCACAATAACCCAGTGCCTATTTAATATACTGGGATGCTAGAACTCTACTTACAATATTTT